>JAOTQJ010125332.1:0-10417 GCA_025642045.1 Solanum sejunctum
CAAGGGCTCCTAGTTAGCCCATTGTTCAAGTAGGTCCCCAAACTTTTCTATTTAAATCCAATTGAGGACTCCCGACTTCAATTAAATTTTTATCCGCAAAAATTCACTTGATCCCATACTCCCGCACTATAAGTTAGTATAATTTAAAATACACCTCAATCACAAAAATTTCCCGAACGAGCAATTAACCTCCATTTAATTACTTACGGGGTCTAACATTTATGTAAGAAGATACTGCTGCTTCAAACTAAGGACCTAATAAAAACCTTTTATAGTTCTTTGGTTTGATAGTTATTGTGTTGTATTGTAAACTGAAAGATCACACCTAATCTATAAAGGTACGAGATCAATGTTGTTTACTATTGTTTTGAGTCTTGTACACCTTAAAGATAGTGTGTAAGTCTCAAGGTCTGATTGTACTTTAGTCTAACTTCATAAGGAGTTAAGAGTGTAAATTAAGATAGGTTTTTGGTGCTCTTTGCTTGTGGCTAGGTTGCAAGTTGTTTTTTTGGGAAAGTAGAGAAATAGTCATGTGTTGAATTTTTTACTTTGCTCATTAGTGATTTGGTTTGGAAAATCTTGTTGAGACAGGTCGTGGTTGTTCCTCCTTTAAGCAAGGAATTTTTTCACGTAAAATCCTTGCGTAATTGTTTCTTGCTATTTACTTTCTTCTAGTTTTTACTTAGTGTTAGAGAAGACCAGGTTCTTTATTGGGCTAACAACATATATTTTGATGATCAACAAACTGATTATTGTATTATGTCAACATTTTTTATGTTATGTATATATTTTCTGTAATGATATTTCACTATAACAATCAAAATTTAATCAACCGGACAAATGCCGGTCATTATAAATAGTTTTGATTGTATCATAAAAGCCATTGAGAAAACATACCTTCTATAAGCAATAGGGACAATTCCAGCTGTGTATTGGACAATGTGCTGGAGATAGGTTGAGAAAGGTCAAAATGGTGAACTGGAGGATTGCACCAGCCACCAGCATTACTAGGAAGGGCATTATTTGGTTGCTGTCACCTTAATTTTGCCTGGCAAGCACCATTTTTGTTCATTCACACACTTAATCTCATAGCAAGATCCACAACTCAACCCATTGTTGAACAACGTTGTGCTCAGAGCTGCTGTTTTTGTTCCATATCCCTGGCTGTATAGATTCCCTTAACCACAAGCACCGCCTGTTGGAAAATGCATGTAAATAATCCTTCACAAGAATCAACATTATTGGCTAATTTGACTTTAGTAGCGGCAAAGTCATGATTTTCACTAAAGAAGTTCAAAATTTAAAATAAGTAACACACCAACTAGTGATTTTTTTAAATTTATTGTATGTTTTATTTTATTTTTTAAAAGTATGATTTTATTAGTATTCTAATTTTTGAGACGAAAGTTCCAAAAGGTAAAGATAAGATTTGCATATATATTATCCTTTGCAGAACTCACTTGTGAAATTTCAATTGTTTGAGGGCAAGTATATTGTGAGTTCTATGATTTCAATTGAACCCTTTGATTTTGCCACGAACTATGCATTACATATGCAAAACTCAATTAAAATATGTGAATGTATTGATATCATAAGTCATAACCTTTTGTTTTGTGATATCATAAGTCATAAACTCAATCACATATGCATTACGAAGCTAAAACAAAAAAGAAAAAAAAGTGTTTGCATAGCCATTGCCCCAAAGGCATCACCTCCTCCATAGAATGTAGCATGAGCATTGCTCCACCCTCCTTTACCAAACCCCTTGACAGATGAGGTAATGGCAAGTAAAACCAAACCAAAAAATCACAAGTTGAGCCATATTATATTCCTGCATTAAAGATGGAAAATTTTTAATCAACACTTTCTTTAGCCTAAATCAACAAAAGTTTACTCATAATGGAAATTTTTCATGTGCATTCTAGTAAAACAAGGAAAATGTAAGAGAAGTAAAGGAAATATTAGTATTTATTGGAGAACATACTATGCAACAAAGAGTAAGTGGAGATTGGTGAGTTTAAAATATTGAGAGAATAAATTAGGGAATGTAAATAAGCAATTATAAATAGGGGAACTAGTTACTCTGTTGATTAAAAATTTGGACACATGAAAATAAATTATTGATAGTACTAGTAAAAATAATAAATACCTTATAAAATTAGTTAAGATAAGCAAAAGTTTATTTAGTAGTATCTGACCAATTCAACACTGTTAGGGATACCTAAAACTGTCCTATATGAGACTACTAGGTAAAAACGTTTGTGTCCTTATTTTTTATTTTAATTAGTGTTTCATAAATAGAATTTGGATATATTAAATATGGTTTGTTTTAAATATTTTAAGTTCAATTTATGTTTTTTTTTATCTTAAATTTATGTGTCGTGGATAGAAAGTCAATCGAATTTTAATATAATTTTTTTAGATATTTTAAGTTAATGCGCTCAATTTATGTTTTATTTTAATTTATGTGTCGCGAATAGAATTTTGAGAGTCAACTAACTTTTTAATATGATTTGTAGATATTTTAATTTTATTGATTATTATAATTTATAGTACCTCTTACATAATTTTTAAATAATAATGTTTACTTTTGTTGTCCCAATTTATGTAATATCTATGAAATTTTGACAGATATTTAAATTTTTATATGACTTTAAAATTTTAAATTGTTAATTATTGTGATTTATAGTACTTTTTACGTTATTTTTAAATAATGTATGTTATTTTTCATCACAATTTATGTGACATGGATATAATATCCACAGTTAACCAAATTATAAATATGTCCTATAAATATTTTAAATTGTTAATTATTATTATTTATAGTATCTTTCAATAATTTTTAAATGATCTACGTTACTCCTTCTATCCCAAGTTATGCAATAAATTTATGTAAGTAGTTAATTATTGTGATTTACAATATATTTTTTACATCAGTTTAAATAATTTATGTAGCATACGTAGAATTTCGATAGTCAATCATTTTTTACATGATATTTAAATATTTTTAAGCTATTAATTATTATAATTTAGAATATTTTTTACTTATTTTTACATAATAACTAAAAAAATAAATTATTAAAACAAGAATAAAACGAAAAATGACTAAATGCCTCTAATTGATGAAGCAGGCACATTGATGAAAAACTCGTCAAACTGCCTTTTATATATGAATAAAAATATGAGCTGTTAAAATAGTTTTAAAATTTAAAAATAATTTTAATTTTAAAATTTTTTTATTTTATCTTAGTAAGATAATTTAGTGTTCCCTCGATCTCAATTTATATAATACTTTTTTATTTTTCAAGAGTCAAACAATTTAAGCTTGACTAAAAATTTGCACATGGAATCTTCTAATTTTTTTAAATGCCATTTAAATATTTATAAACTATGTAAAGAATACTATAAGTTACAAAATGATTTTGCGATACAAAATATTATAAAAGATATGAAAAATTTATATAAATATTAAAATAAAAAATATGCCACAAAAATTGAGACAAAGAAAATAATTTACAATACAATTATATAAATATTTTTGGTTTATTTTAAGTACAAATTAAGAAAGTTATTTTATTCACTAATTTTTTTTTAATCCAAACTTTATAAACTTAAATTTGAAATTTCTAACTTAAAATAAATTTACAGGACAGTGAAGAAGGTAGTCCTATTTTCAACATAGTGATATAGATATAATGATATCAAAAGAAGAGATTCCAAGACGTGTAGTCAAATTTCTAATCAATTTAAAGTAAAGACCAGAAAAAGGTGATGTAAAAATTTTTTGACAGAAGTAAATATTTCTTTTCTTTTTTTTAGGCTATTTAATTCAATATTATGGTTTTGAAGAACAGATTTTTTTTAGTTATTATTATTAATTAAATAGCATAAAAAAATATTCATTATTTAACCTCACTTCATCCCCTCTTTTCAAGCATACATGAAAATCCTAGACTAGGACTAAATTTGCAACCTCAATCCGTACATAAAAATGATTAAATAATAAAAATCATAAGAATTCATCAATAACTCAAGTAAAATCAAACATCCAACAGCCAATTACTATATAATGATCTATATTATCCCTCGAGAAGTATTGAAGTTTTAACTAATTATCAAATAAAACATAAGTAAATTATTAAATAGATTTTCTTCGATTAGATTAGTCTTCAAACTCAACAACTCGAGAAGAAATTAACAAAAGTTCAGCAAAACCCCTTATCCCCAATGAAGATTGGTGTCTTTTCTGCTCCTCTTGACTAGTAAGTCAAGCTTGCCAACAAAGTTGGTAACTCGTCAAATCTTTTGTGTAGCTCGCCTTTTTTTCAATTGACTTGCTTCTTGCTGGGTGATCTTTTGGCAAGGTTTGGGGTTCTTTGAAGCTCACATAGTACCCTTTTGTGATGCTCAGTTTCTCATACTTCATTGTTTACTCATTTACGACCTCTAGACCTCTTTTGCATGTTTGTGTTTCAAGTGCTTCTAAATCTTCACCTTGCTGCAAAAATAATAATTTATGTTAATTTATAGCACAAAATAGGACATCAAGAACACAGTCTATGCACAATTCAATCTCCAGATGAGTGCAAATTCACCACTCATCAGGCATGTTGATGGAAAGCTTGTCAAACTATCGGTTATATACAAATAAAATATGAGCTACCAAAAATAGTTTTTAAATTAAAATATAATTTAATTTTAATTTTTTATTTTATTTTATCTTTGTAAGATAATTTAGTGTTCCTCAGTTTCAATTTATGTAAATTTTTTCATTTTCTGAGAGTCAAACTATTTTAGTTTGACTAAGAATTTATACATGAAATCTTCTAACTTTTTGAAATAAAATTTAAATATTTATAAATTATATAAAAAGTATTATAAATTCTAAAAAGATTGACGATTCAAAATATTATAAAAAATATAAAACTTTACTATTAAAGATAAACTTATTTAAATCTCAAATTTTAAAATATATAACATAAATTGAGACAAAAAATTAATTACAATACAATTATATAAATATATCTCTAGTTTATTTTAAGTACAAATTTCAAATAAAAATCTTTCTTCAGAAATATAATATCCAATTACATAGCGTAAAAAAAAGAGAAAAGAAAGAGAAGGTGATAGTAGAGTAATTCTTATTTTTTATTTCAGAGGAATTATCCTTCTGTCAAAAAAAATTTACATCACCTTGTTTTTCTGATCTTTACTTTAAATTGATTAGAAATTTGACTACACGTCTTGGAATCTATTTTTTAGATATCATTTATATCTATATCACTAGGTTGAAAATAGGACTAGCTTCTTCACCTTCAAAATTTATTTTAGATTTTTAAAAAAATTACAATTTTAAAGCTTCTAAAGTTTGAATTATAAAAAATAACTTACTGAATAAAATAACTTTCTTAATACAAATACAAAATTTAAAATCAAAGATATTAGGTTCCGTAGAATTTGTAATACAAAGTGCAGTTTTGCTCTGATCCATTCAGATACGGAACTGTATATGCTTGGAAGTCCGTTCAAACTAGTCCTTAACAGCTTGTTTGCATGTTGGTCTTCCATGGTATTTTAATTATTTTATTAATTACATGGTATAATTTGATTTCATGATTTTATAATCATGAAAATTCTTAATTTTTTAAATCACCAATTTGGTGGTATTCATGATTCTTTTTTTTCAATTGTATCTTTACTTAAATTTAAATAATTTTAATTTATTTTTATTAAACTTTATCCTGCTTTTGTATTACTCATTTTCTTTCGCATTAACTTTTAAAATTTCTCTTCCGTCTCTCATATTTTATCCCATGATTCGATTTATTTTTTGAGGTTTATTTTTAAAAAGTTCTTTTTTTTTTCTTTGTGTTGTTTGTATAGATTAGAGATATAGTAGCTTATTTTCCTACTTGATTCTATGTATTTATTTTTTAAAAAATATTATAAAAATATTGATAAATTTAATATTTATATAATTAAATATATTTTTATAAATTTATCGATTATGGTGCAATACTTTACAGTCAAATAAAATAACGAAATTATCATTAAATAGTAACAAATCATAGAGTATATCCAAACGTTGTACTGTACAATGCCATAGCATATCATACAATATGAAATCATGAAAACCACCATCCAGATAGAGGACAACTATATTTACAAGAAGTTTTAAATAAATTTGTCAAAATAATTAGAAAATACTTTTTCTAGGAAAACAAGCTCCTTACAGAATGAGAAAAATAATTTTCACAATGGAAGCATGAAAACAAGTTGCATAAGTGATATTTGTCGTCTCATTTAGCCTTTAGGGTTGTACACGGATTGAGTTGATATGAATTTATATAGAACAATGTGAATAAAGTAAATACTCAAATAGAAGTACATGCAACACAATCAATAATTTCCCACATTAGTATGATATTGTATGCTTTGAGCCAAGCCCTTACGGATTTGTTTTTGGGAATCTCCAAAAAGGCCTCATACTAATGGATTGGATTGAACCTATTATTTAGGTTCTATTTGTTCTCTCCCACCGATGTGGGATGAGTTTGTATACCCAACAAACCTCACCTCAAACCCGGACTACATAATCTCATGACCTCTCCTCTAGCTATTATCGATTTCGGATCTGCCACAATCTTGTATCGCTACAACAACCCGTTGGACACGCCGCTCGATCATCTATTCCTGTCGGGAAGACTTTCGACACAAGGTATTACCGTAGGCCTCCACTTCGCTAGGTTATATTATTTGATCTGCCAAATCATCTTGCATCACAGTTATCACCAAACGGGACACGCCGCCTATACCATTACATAACAGGAAAACTTTCGATACAAGACACCCTTGCAGATCTTTGGTCCTATTGTCATACACCAAAAATTCGATACGCGTCGGTCCATCACTCCTGTCCTCCGAACCTGGGCTTTGATACCACTTGTTAGGACTGACGTACCCTCACTCCAACCCCATATTATTATGATATTGTCTACTTTGGACTAAGTCCTGACAAATTTATTTTTGAAAATCTCTCAAAAGACTTCATACTAATAAATTGGTTTAAATCTATTTATTTAGGTTCTATTTGTTCTCTTCCACCGATTTGGATTGAGTTTATATACCCAACATGCACTACCCCGCCACCTCAGGGATTCAAGATACAAGTGTAAATTTAGATATATCCACTTTCCTGCCATCTTAAGATACAGGTTTCTCACAATCCATCACTATCTCAACAATATTGGTCTTAACATTTCTTTGCTTGTATTTTTTTTTTAATTACTCATTTTTTCTTCTTCAATATCTTAAAAAGCTTCAAGTTTTGGAGAATAAAGAACACATATATTTGATTTATAGGAGCTTTTCAGTTTCTTTGTAGTTACTATAATATTGTTGAGGTGAAATATGATGATTTTTCCCGACCAAAAGGTGTTTTAAGGTGAAAGAGAAGCAAGTAATAATGCAAGTCATGGCTACAAGCTGTGTATTGATTTTCATCTCATCTATATCAATTGATATTTTCTCCAACAAAAAGATACTCACTCTAGTCTTTTTTATATATCACTTTTGTGATGACATTTGTATTAAGAAAAAAAGTGATTTTATTATTTGCTCTTAGTTAATATATATTAATTACTTTTTTAATTCTTTCAGTTGATCAAATAAAGTTCATTAACTATCAAGGATAAAATAGAAAGAACAATATTATTTATATATTAATTTATAAAATAATATATATTAAAAATTATTTATTTATATTAAAAATAACATATAAAATGAACCAGAAGGAATATATATTTTAGGTTGTCTTATTAATTTTTAATTCGGATACACCTCCTTTTTCAAATTTTATGAGATGTGGTAGGAGAGGAAAGGAGTAGGATGAGGTAAAAGCAAAAAAGATGGACCAAGATGTGAAAGTGGTTTTTATGTATCATTAGTTCTAAAATATATCCACGAATATTCTAGATGCTACATTTAAGATTTATTTAGAAAGTCATTTGGTAATTAAAATTATTATAATTATGAGGATAGTAATAGCTAGTCTAGTAATTACATAACTTAGTAATTATAATGAACTATTTATTTTTCGCATGTGTAATTATAAGGTTAGTTTTAAAAATCAAATTTCATTATCTAAAATCTAGAATTTATATCTAACAAAAAAGGCCTTTATAAATGATATTAAATTAAATATTTAAGACGTGTATTATCTTTTAATAATATATAAAATAATAAATATAATTTTTTACTAATATTATCAAAAAATAATTAATTTATATTTTATTAATTAGTATATTTTAATTAAATTAATTATAACAATAAAAAATACAAAATTTCTATGAACATCATGAAATACATATTTGACAATATTAATATTATAAATAATTCAAAAAAGGGAAATTTCTAGTTATTTAAAGATTCCAAGACTTGTTTCGAGGAGGTAATGGTTTGAACTTTTGTTTGTCCTATATGGGCTTGTTAACAATGTTGTTAGCATTCCCTATATGTATATGAATAAGAAATGATGGATCAAACCTAATGAAAGGACTTCTTGTGATCAAATTACATGCAATAAATTTGTTATTGGATTGTGCAAGTTTGTAAAACATTTATTGTCGTTGTGATTGTGATTGTGGAATCGAATGTCATGTTTCGATAATTATTATATCAGGTGTCACATTCTGATACATATTTAGATATGTCATCATGTTTTGATATATATTTGAATCTAGTGTCATGTTCCAACATATTATTGGATCGAATATTATGTTCTAACTCACTGACTGTTTGGGTGTAGGTTGCATGAGAGGATCATAGTTGACTATAGCATTTGAGATTGATATTATAGAATTGATATATCAAGCATGAACTGATAAATTGTTACTTTTTCTGTATATGTGTGGTTTACTACATTATGGTTACTTGTATATATTTCACTTATTGAAATAGTCATGTGATCCTATTAGTATACTATTATTGTTTGTACTGATATTATACTTTACTTTTTTTTGCTGAGTATAAGATATTTTCAGGTGACTATTGACAGGCCCCAGTTAGGTGATTGTTGTCCTAACTGGATTCATTATTTAATTCATCGAGTTTCTAACCTTTCATTAGAACTGTCCACCAGTGTATGTCTGCCCAAAAGACCAACTAGCTAGCGCAACATTGTGAGAGACCACACTACGCCCATCACTAGTAGTAACTTTAAATGAAAGGCTTTGTCCATTAGTAAACTGTTGCTTTGCCAGTTTTGGCCCCAATTTCTTGACATAGCCATTGGGTTTTCGATCCTTTAATGGATATAGCGTGAACATCACCAGCGCCACCAACATTAGTGACAAGTACCAAGTTGAAGTAAGAGTGTCCAGTGATGGTGAACCTAATGCCTCCCTTTCTTCTGCAGGGTACCCTGTAATAGTTGACAATAGAGTTTATGTTAATTGATTTTATTGCAAACATTTACAGGACGCAGACAATATATGGCGGATTAATTGAAGTGATGTTTAAACTTGCATTGACACCATAATTATATGAGAAAATAATTCTTATTATAGCTTTTGAGCCTTGAATGCATAATGGCTAATAGTGCGAAGTTTAAGTCATCTAGGAAAATAAGAGCTCTTGTAGACAATTAAGTATACGTACACGAACACGGTTTATGTACTAATTAATAGAATAGTCAAATAGATACTTGAATTTATTTGTATTCTCGACCCTCTACTTAAGGGGATTGACACCTCAGTTTGATTAAAGCAAGTCTTTTAACAACTCTAGTGAATATATACTCGGTTTAAATAGTTAGTGTGAATTGAGAAATAAAAGTTAAATGAAAGTTGAAAGAATAAGAAAAATATGGGATAACCAAGTAAAGGGAAATAAAGAGTCATTTTTTCCTCATCGATAAAATAGAGAGAAAGTCTTATCCTTATATTAGGAAATACTTCCTCTAACTCTTAAAGAGTCAAATAGAAGAGACTCCTGCGTACTGTCCTCGTTGTTTATTTATTAATTAAATATGCAAAATTAGTTAGGTTAACTAAAACTTTCTCTGCAAAATTAGTTAGGTTAACTAAAACTTTCTCTTCTTCTACATATATTTTCTTACAAAATAAAGCTTTGAGTATGCGTGAATCCATTGTTGGTTCTTTGAGTTTGCTGAAAATTACAAGAGTTTGAGGTATCTCTACTTTGTAATTGTTAATTTGTTTTATCTTGGGAGGAAATGTCGTGACCCGTGCCCGATAGGGGCACGTGAACACAAAACTAAACCAAATTCCTTTATAATCTAGCCCGAAATTCTACAGAAATTTCGGCAGAGTTTCCTCTGCTTTATTGACTAACCGCACCTGCAAAAAAAAGATCTAGCAGCTTCCCAGACAGTAGTACATATGCATAAATATATATA
>JAOTQJ010125392.1:0-10413 GCA_025642045.1 Solanum sejunctum
GTGGGTCTTGTATATTGAGAAATTTACTGTACAGTGATTTTAGTTCATGAAAGTATGGTTGTTTTAGCATGTTTTGAACTTTAAATCTTGGATCTATTATAAGATTTGATAAGGGGTTTTGATGTGTATCTCTTAAGGGTGTTGCAAGGTGTTGATTGGTGGTTTTACAATAGATTTTCTTGTATAATTTCATCTCTAAATTTCATGGTATTTTACCCTTATTTCACACTCGTCAAGTGTTTGAGAAAATGTCCGGCTAAGGTTTCTTGAGGAATTGAAGGTCCAATACATGTCTTATGAGTTGAATGGTGTTATAATGATTATATGATGATGAAATAATGATGGAATGATGGTGAGATGATAGTATGCATATGATGTATAATGATGAGAGGAAATGTAAGTATATGATGACTTTATGATGATGAAAGTATGTTATACATGTGTTGAATTCATGAAAATTATCTATGATATTGCAAGTTGATTACCTTGTTAAGCCTCAATTACCTTGTTGATAGGGTGCTAAGTCTCAATCACCTAGACAAGGGGGTGCCAAGCCTTGGTTGCCTTATTGAGGGGATACCAAGCCTCAATCACCTTATTGAGAGGGTTCCAAGTCTCAATCATCTTGTTGAGAGGGTGCCAAGTCTCAATCACCTTGACGAGGGGGTGTCAAACCTCGGATGCCTTGTTGAGGGGGTATCAAGCCTTAATCATCGTTTAAGAAATAGTGTGCCTTAGAGTTCGAATGTAGTTTACTTGGTCTATTCTTCATATATGATATCTTATATGAGCATGAGTTACTTAAGCATGTTTTACTTATGTATTGATCATATATGTCATATTGCTATATACTATGCCTATTGCCTATCATTATGCATTTTGGATTATGATGCTTATCTCTTGTTGCATTGCATCCCACATACTTAGATATTTAAATGTACTAATGCATACTCTATGCCTACATGATGTTACCATGTAGGAACCGAAGCTCCTATTGATTCTTCTTATGGCTAGACGGATTATTTAAGTTAGCCTTTGGTGAGTCCTCCATTTCAAGGTCAATGACTATTCTCTTATACTATTTTCTAATACTATCTTTCTTTCATGTATGTATTAACTATGTATTTAATAACCTAATTGCTTGTCTTGGCCCCCGCTCTTATCCATGTATTTAGTGGAGTTTGTTGGATAAGTTATATATCTATAATTTGAGCTTAGACTCTTTATCTCTTGATGGTGATATATTGCAAGCTATCCCCTAGTCCCTTGCCCTTTATTCTTATTTTATGCCTTTTTATATGCTTCCGCGACCAATGATATGTAATGACAAGTTAAGAGGCTTGATTTGGGACCTTTTGGGCTCCCTATTTGTCATATCACATCTAAGCCCTATTTTGGATCATGACGAACTTGGTATTAGAGCACTAGGTTGTTAGATCCTTGGAGCCCAACACTCTGCGTTGATTAGAGTCTTATTCATGGTTGTGTTATGTACCACAACTATGAGTAGGAGGCTATGAAATATTTTAGGAAATGTTTCCCTTCTTCATGGTCGATGTCGTGATTTAGAAGCGAGATAGGGTTTTCCCCTTTAATGAATATTCTTTGCTCTTTTAGTTTATCATGCCACTTCAAAGAGGAAGGCAAAGGAAGGTAAGTAGAATGTTTTGATTTTGATGGATCTGAGTTTCACTATTTCTTATCTATTCTTTTAGTTGATGGTGGGGCTTCTTGTATGCCCAAGTTGTTGTGTAGGCCTTTGGTGTCCATTATTTTGTTGGGTGTATTATTTCTAGAAGGTTTATAGGTGTTGATCTGGGTTTGTATTATGTTGGGTCTTGCTTTGTGGTTTGTTGGAGTTGGCATGGTGGATTTAAATGTCATTATAGCGATGGAATAATTGCATACATGTTGTGTATTCATGGATGGTAGAACCCATAAGGTAGCCCCGATTCCCTAATGAGCCTATTTTTGAGTGGAAGGTTGTTAAGCGGTAGCAAGAGAGGTAGGTCCATTTCATGCCCTAAGGTACAATCAGTCTCTAAGGGGTTGAATTTGTCATCTTGTGAGAAATGGAGGTGTTGAACCTAAGTTTCTTTGTCTATAGAATTGTTGGTGGTGGAGGATGAGGCTTTTAATGTCCTTTACGATATTTGGAATTTTGGGGTAGTGTCCTTTGGATTGACTAGTACACCAATTATGCCTATAAGTCTCATGAGTAAGATCTCTAGTCCTTACCCTAATAGGTTTATGGTGGGTTTGGTAATGATAATGTGGTTCGTTCCCTAGGGAGGTAGTGCATGTGAGTCATTTAAAAGCAGTACTATAAGTTTAAGGAAGAAGGTTGGGTGCTAGTAGGATGATAGGAATTTTGATGGCAAGAGGTTGCCTTCCTAGGTTGTGTGGTACCAAGTGATGGTATTAAGGTGGACCTGAGTAAGACGAAGGTGATTAAAGATTAGCCTAGACCTTTGACTTCATCAGATATTAGGAGCCTCTTAGGTTTAGTGGGCTATTATCGGAGATTGTGAGTAGGTTCTTTTCTATTGTTGCTCCTATGACTTAGTTGACCCTATGTAAGGCCATTTTGTGACCAATGTTTTGAGTAGGGTGAATTGATTGGTCCGGGAGTTGCTATTTCTTGTGTTATTCCTTGGTGCTAGTAGGATTCATGTATATGTGGGTTGATCCTTGATCCCTTCCAATCAAGGAGACCCGAAATCATTTTCAAGAAAACCTAAACAAATTTTACTTATTTTAATTTAGAATTTGAATATTATGATTCCTAGAATTCTATTGATATATGGGTAGTATTTATTTGATGATTTTAATGTGATTTAAACTGTTATATGAGGATTTACTTTAGGTTTATGAAGTTATAAGTATGCATGTTCCCCTTTTGAAATTATTTATGCATGAGAGATTGCACTATGGATTTAAATATGGAATTAACTATGTTTTCACTTCAACTTCATATTATAAATATTGACTTTCAAAATAGAGTCTTAATTATCCATGTCATTTCCTCATTGTTCATAGCATATGTATTCATGTACACAAATTATTTTTGGAAAACAAATTATGCTATGGGTAAGCCCAATTTCATTTTATGGTATGATTTTGATAAAAGGCTAGTTGTGACAATATTGTGATCACATATATGTCTTTGATTTTGGCTCTTTAAGTATTTTGGGTACTTGCACCATTTTGTGTATGAATGGGCTATTCCTATGCATGAGTATTATGACTATGAAATTATGATTTTGGTATTTGAGCCTAAGTATGAATTATTATGAATGGTATTTGACTTTTAAGCCTAATTGTACATTAAAATAATTTGGAAAATGACTATTGCCTCTTTCGAAAGTATGTACATGCATATTATAAGTATTATTGTGGGATGACGACTTAGCTTGTTGTGTTGATGATCCTGGGGTAGTTTAGGCTACTTTCATAGCATGTTTCTAATGAGTGTAGAACCTGTAAGGTTGTAATATGATGGGTAAAAGATGGTCGATCTATTTAGTCAACTACAATGGGTTAGTCATTTCTCTAAGATTGATCTTTGGTTCGTATTTTGTCCCAAGTGAGGGTGAGGGTAGGTGATATACTTAAGTGTCCTTTTCGGACTAGGAGTGAGCATTTTGAATATTGGTGGAGTTGTTTGGTTGGCTTATGTATCAGTTGTGTATATGGATTTCATGAATAGGGTCTTAAAACCCTACCTTGATATGTTTGTGGTGGTCTCCAGTGATGAGGTATTGATTTGTTTAGAGCTTGTGAATTATTTGGGGGTAGTGTTGCAAGCCTTGGATGATGAGAAGATTGGTTGCTAAATATGATAGGTGTGAGTTGAGGGTAACAAGAAGGTTGTTAGAACTCATTAGGAATTACGGTATGAGTGAGCATTGATTTTCCGGTAAGGCTAGTATTGTGGTTGGTGCTCTAGATAGCCTAGTGTGTGCGAATAATGGTGGTAAGGAGATACCTAGTAGAGTCCATCGGTCGGCTAGATAGGGAGTTAGGTTGAAGGAAGTTGAAAATAGTAGTATAGTGTTCTTGATGGTTCCAAATCTCTTGGGTTAAGAGGACTAGATTAGGCAAGGCCTTGATTTCCGCCTTATTAGAGTTGGAAGTTTTGGGTGAGAGAATGATAGAATATAGGTTGTCTCCCAAGGGGGAGATGACGGTTATAGTACCAAGTGGGTTAGGTGTATTTAAGATTGACAATTGAGTTGAGGATTGTGAGTCCTTATAGAGCGTAGAGGGAGGTTGATAAGGTTGCATAAGTTTGGGAATTGCCTATGGTAGGGGTATGGTTGATTCGGTTTGTCATGTTTCTAGGTTGAGGGGATATGTTGGTGACCCTAGTGCTATAGAACTCTTTAAAGTTATGGGTGAGGCGAAGATAAGTTGGCTTAGAAGGAAGTTCCAGTGGAGGTGTTGGATGGATGAATGGACAAATTAATTGATTGATAATGATGTAGTGTTCATCAGGGCCATTTGGAAGAGTTGTCTATTCGTGTGTGTTTCTCAAAGAGCCGATGCGGACATGAAGAAGCGATATCCATATCTCTTTCACTCTATTCAAGCTTATGATGACATGCCAAGTCCTTTCTATGATTTCAAGTCCTAGTTTAAGCCCCCATGTCATTCATATGCATTCATGTTTGAGTTGGCAAGTTTATGATGATTTTACACTTATATTGAGATTTCGAAAATGGTGTTTTTAATGTAATATTGTATTCTTGTTGGGGCTAATTTGCTAATGATTACTCTTGTCTTTTACGTCTCTTTTACATTCGGGGACGAATGCATCCAAGGGAGATATATTGTAACGACCTCAAAATACTACAAGAAAATTGCTTATTAAGGACCAACATTTAGCGACGGAGTGGCAAGCTTGTCTCTAAAATTGTACTTATAAGCAACAACAACAACAATAACTTACCCAGTAAATTTCACAAGTGGGGTCTGGAGAGGGTAAAATGTACGCAGACCTTACCACTACCTCATAGAAGTAGAGAGGTTGTTTCTTATGGACCCTCATCTCAAAACTCAAAAGCAAAGAGAACTAGATATGACAAATGAAAGGGAAGGAACAAAAAAGAGCGACTAGATCGACTAATAATACATAAAACATGACAGTATGTAAATACAATAAAACTAACACATAATTCGACATATACAGACACACCAAAAAAAAGCACACCCCCCTAACCCTACTATACCCCACCTAACCCTACTAATTAGCCTACTACCCTAATTCGCGATCTCCAATACTTCCTATCTAAGGTCATGTCCTCAGTGAGATTAAGTTCTGCCATATCATATCTAATCACTTCCCTCCAGTATTTCTTCGGTCTACCTCTACCCCTCCGAGTAGCTCCCAACGACAACCTCTCACACCTCCTAAAAAGAGTATCGGTACTCTTTCTCTGCACATGTCCAAACCATCGCAGTCTCGCTTCCCTTATCTTTTCGGCCACCAGGGCCACCTCTAGCTTCTCCCGAATGGTCTCATTCCTAACCTTGTCACTCTTGGTGTTGCCACACATCCATCTCAACATCCTCATCTCTGCGACATGCATCTTCTGAACATGTGCCTTTTTAATTGGCCAACACTCCACCCTATACAGCAATGATGGTCTAACCACCACTCTGTAAAACTTACCTTTGAGTTTAGTTGGTATCTTCTTGTCACACAATACTCCAAAGGCAAACCTCCACTTAGACCATGCTGCCCCAATACGATGTGTAACATCATCGTCGATATTGCCACTACTCTGGATGATGGATCCCAAATACTTAAAGTTTTTCCTCTAGGGAATAGGTTGAGTTGCAAGCCTCACATCATAGTTTGCTACATCCCTCTGAACATTGAATTTGCATTCTAACTATTCAGTTTTGGTTCTGCTCAATTTGAACCCTTTAGACTCCAAGGCGTGTCTCCAAGCCTCTAACCTATCATTAACTTTAGTCCGAGTCTCATCAATTAGTACTATGTCGTCTGCAAATAGCATACACCATGCTACCTCCCCCTGGATAGATCGCGTCAGCTCATCCATCACCAAGCCAAACAAGAAAGGGCTCAACATAGAACCTTAGTGGAGTCTCATCTCAACAGAAAAATACTCTGAGTCTCCTCCTATCGTTCTTACTCGAGTTATGGCTCCATCGTACATGTCCTTAATCGCCCTGATATATGCTACTAGGATACCTTTCGTCTCTAGACACCTCCATAAGACATCCTTTGAGACTTTGTCATATGCCTTCTCGAGATCAATAAACACCATATGAGAAGGCATATGACTTATAGAGACAAGAAATTTTTCTTGTCCCTAAATTACGTTGTTATTTTGTGAATTAGCGAAGGCCCAAAATGTGGTGACTAGAAACATAAATATCTCGTAAGGAATATGCATAAAAATAATACCAATTACCAAAAGTATATATCTTAGTTGACTCCAGCCCCCACCCCAGGGAAACAGAACCCTTTCCTAAAATCCCTAATTTCCAACTCTTCTAAATTTCTCTCTTAATTTGAAGTGGCTGAGGATTCACAAACCAAATGATACAAACTCCTCCATGCCTCCTCAAATTCGTCTTCCATCAAACTCCTTCACCCTATTTCCGCGTCGTCATTTTCACCATCAAATTCTTCTTCGAAGACGGCGATTTGTAATGTCCTCAAAACTGCTGAATCTGCTGACATCTCCCTCCAAGCCAACCATTCTCGTGTCCGAGAAGCTTGGAGAGGCGGGTCTTGATTTGCTGAGGAGTTTCGGCAACGTGGATTGCTCGTACGACTTGTCTCCTCAGGATCTCTGTGCTAAGATCTTACTCTGCAATGCGCTCATCGTCCGCAGTGGTACCAAGGTGACCCGTGAGCTGTTTGAGGCTGCTCAGGGCCGACTCAAGGTCGTCGGAAGAGCTGGTGTCGGCATAGACAATGTGGATCTGCAAGCTGCAACTGAATTTGGTTGCCTCGTCGTTAATGCACCTACAGCTATTCCTGCTATTTTTCTGTGTAGTCAGAGATAAAAAAATTTGGTTGACAAAGAAATGGTATGTGATCTATGTTACTCAGTATTTTACTATTCAGTTTCACTGAGCATTGACAGAACCATTACTAGCTGTTTGCTTTTCAAGGTTGGTGCTTTTGGTAGTATCTATTGGCAGAATGCCCGAATGATACAGGAATATTAAATTGAAGCTTCTAAATGGTAATAATGTGCTTCTTGCACTTCCCATGTTGAACATATTCTAGTTCATTTATTCAGCTATGTCTATTTGGTACCTAATCGCAGGAACTTTTGTACGAGCCCTTGAATGGCTCGACAATGAAACAAAGGATCTTGTGGCAATTAAAGTTGTTCGTTCAATACATAAATATCGAGAAGCAGCAATTATCGAGATAGATGTCCTACCGAAACTTATCAGGCATGATCTTAGTGGCAAACGGTAGGAATCATCCTTCCTTTTGTGTTACTTACTAACAGCCGAAATTGAAGTGATTCTAGTACTACCACTTTTATTCTTGCAGTTGTGTGCAAATAAGGAATTGGTTTGACTATCGTAATCATATAGGTATTGCAAGTACTTATTGGTGCTTATTATTTGATTGGATTTGGAGGGTCAGGTGAGCTACCTCTTATATGATATTTTGGGTGTAATGGATTTAATTGGTCTTAACAGGTTTTGAAAAGCTTGGTTCAAGCTTATATGATTTTCTTCGCGAGAATAGCTACCGTTGATTTCCCATGGATCTTGTCTAGGATTTTGGAAGACAACTTTTGGAGTCTGTAGCATGTGTGTGAACTAATCTTTACCACACTTTTCTGTTAATTTCAGAAGCTTTGTGAGGCTCAGATCATGTGAGGCGCTGGAATAGCTGTAGGAACCACACTTTGTTAAAAAAAAGTGTGCTCCCTGAAATATTGTTAAAGCTAGAAGGAAGCTTATAATGTAAATGCTTGATAGTTTGTTAAAGTTTTTGTAATTGATATCCACCGTATAATGGTGATAATAACTTGCATATTTCAACTTTAGGAATCAGTATAGTAATAAATATAGTATATTAGAATCTATATAACGTGTTGGATTGAGTCTATTTGAGTTTTTTCCTCACCTATTAGAGTTTTGTTCTCATGAATTTATTTGGTCTATGTTCTAACTCGGTTTTGCCCCTGGCCTGCTCTGTTTTCCAGTTGTTTTTCTCATACTTCAAGGATCTGGTGGGGAGAGAAGTGACTGTGGAACTGAAGAATGATTTTGGCCATTCGAGGAACACTACATTCAGTTGATCAGTATCTCAACGTTATGCTTGAAAACATGAGGGTAATTGATGAGGAAAAGTACCCCCACATGGTAATTCCTCTTCATTCTCTTTCTTGTTTCTTGTTCTTATTCAATGTTGTTTTTCCGTTGCCTATATTTAGTTTGGAGATGCATTCCATCTTGCTTCTCTTTCACCTTCTCTTCTTGTGCGCATACAATCTGTTGAAAGCCTCTATTTGACTATCTCTTTCCCAATTGAAGAATTCTTGAATAAGTTCTTTATGCTATTGGTTTGCAATAAAATGAGTCGATGTTTTCTCTTGCATAGTACTCTAGAGTTGTGAACCTGATAGTTTTGCTGGAAGCTACTAATGTTGTTTGGATATATGAATCGAGAAGGTCAATTTGATGTATTAACTTCTCTCTGTGTATATGATTTGCATAACTAATGTTCACTGTGATATGGGATCCGTAGTCTATATGGAAATGAGGTTTCTCTATCACTACGACTATGATTATCTGCGGCTTTCTCCTAGAAATGTTTTAGGTCAGTGTTGGTTCATAGTTTTTTTGTTAGATATGCTATGATCTATTAACCTTTCTGTTGAATGATGAACTAATGTTATGCAAGGAGGTCTAGGGTTACAGTCTTTGTTCCTTTGGAAACTTAGAACTTGTTTATTACAAGGTTAAGAAGTTGTAAGTGTGATAATTAATATCACTGTAGGAGTGCATTGCCAAAGAGAATCTACAGCTAACCTTAAATGAAGCTTTGATGGGTACATTGTGCAACTTTTAAACCAAAAGCGCACAGCAATTACTTCTAAAAGCTCCTTGTTTGTGGGCTATGGAAGTTATACATATCCAAATATTGTTTATTATAGTGAACCACAACTAACAAAAAAACGTAGACTGTAATTACTATCATATATACATGTACTGCACACACAAGTTAAAAATATTTCACTAGACATAATAACAACTGGGGCATTCGTTGATATTTTTCTACCAAATTATTTAATGTCGTGCAAAATGTTTTCAATATGAAGGGATATGGGAATGGAGGTTTGCTGCACCTTGGGAATGCTTGAAAAGCAACAAGCTTTAGAGCTCAAGAAAGCAGGTCATACATCATACAATCACAATCTTGACACCTCAAGAGAGTACTTCCCTAATATCATAACCACTAGAACATATGAGGAGCGGCTGGAGACACTGAAGCATGTACGTGAAGTAAAAATAAATGTGTGTTCAGGTATTCATTTGAAGTATAAAACTTCTCATTCACTTTGTGTTTATATATTCACACTTGTGACTCATTGAAATACAATATGTCGAACCATCTATCTAGACTCTATGTGATTGAGGCATGTTCATGTATATGCAAAAATACGTTATATCACATTATTGGGTGCATACCACTGCACATAGTGGGTTGAAGCGATTTGATTATAAGTAAAATGTCGGCAGCATAACTGTTTTTGTTAGGATTTAATAGTGAACTCTACTTCAAGTATTTTGACATGAGTTCTAAATTGTTAATAAAATGACCATTTAATTTGAACTTCCTATTGCTTGCTTTTCTTATTCATGACTTCCTGTTCATGGATAGAAGAATCATCAATGATTGTTAGGGGTGATTGGATTAGGCGTCTACATGTTCTCTACAACTTGAAATTTTATTTATAATGAAGAAATATTGTTGAAATTTTTCTTGTTAGTTAACTAATTTTTAAGTTGATTTTTGTGGTCTTTTTAAAGTGGAATTTTTACTACTTTTACAGGTTATGAAAATTGAAGATTATGAGAAGCAAGTTCTTGAGGATAAACAGATTGATCATCATTTTTACAGAATGTCAGAAAAATTCTATAGTTCAATCAGGGAATAATAGCCATATTTTTTTAAGGATTTATGTACAAAGAATTGTGACTAGCTTACATCATTTATGTACAGTGCTAGTAACTGAAGTTGATCATCATTTGCAATTATTTTTCTTATATATATATAAAAGCAGCATCTTTATAAATTAATTAATTTATAAGATTTTCTAATTGCAATATGAATGTGAATTAATTGGGGACAAATTATAGTTAATCTGGTTGTGAAAATTGTCTAGCAACCATCTTCAAACT
>JAOTQJ010125403.1:0-20522 GCA_025642045.1 Solanum sejunctum
TTTGCAAGGTGAAGAAAGAAGAACAATAAAGTTGGGAGAAAGCAGAAATTTTCCAAGTTAAAAGTGAATGGATATTTTATCTCTGCATCGTAAAATTATGTAGTCCAAATGGACATCAGTACATAGAATGTACAAATATGCAAAATGACTGAATAAAATAAATATAGGTAGAATAACATCAACTCAGAAGATTCTAAATTAGGATGTCAAATGTCTATCTGAATAAAGAGTAGACAATGACCAATCAATTCCAATCTAATCCAATCCAATCCAATCAGAGTACTATCAATATAGGATCTATTTGGGAGTTTCTCTTATATGAAAATAATCATTTGTGAGCCAATAATTGTATAACAATCTTGCTGATGTTGCCACAACTGTTCAATACTTGATAGGGTAAGAACAAATCATATCCATAATGGATCCGGACAATTAACCAATTAAGTCCTATTTTTTCAGGATAATAGAATGGGGACATGTCCGACTTTAATGGACTTAGTCCTAAAAATAGTAGCTAGTCTGACTTTAATGGGCTTAGTCATTAAAATAGAAACTTGTCTAACTTTAATGGACTTAGTCCTCAAAATAGGAACATAGCCGACTTTAACAGACTTAGTCCACTCCTACACTTGGCGATGTAGTCATTGAGTTCGAGTGAGACTTACTCTTACTCAATTCGGGGCTTCATACTTCTCTCAAGACTCAGTGCTCATCACACCATTTATGTTAATCAATCATCACAGTTAGTGTCATAAATACTCTCATCATTCCATCAGCTCTACCTCAATTGCGCCTTCTAGCCTATCATATCAATCATCTCATCAACTCAATTCTCAATTAATCTCTTAAAGAGCTTAGGCCAATCATTAGGGGGACAATCAATTAGACCAATCTTTAAAGTTCAAATATACACATTCTTAAGACTATCAAGCTCTATCAACCTATCATCATGCTCCTATCAGTATCACAATCAACATTCTCAAATCAAGGCTCTAGACTCAATCCCTAGTTCATTCATGCAATCTTTTATAAAATAATATATAGGGTTTATGAAATAACTCATAAAAAGCATTTAATCAATAAAATAAAGTATATGATGATCATCAACATATAAAAATACATGAAATATATATAATTTACAAGTAAACATTCATGGAAAACATGCATAGAGGTCAACACTTTCACAATCTCGCTATTACCATGAATAGGGGAATATGAAAGAACAATCCCATGTTTTAGTTTAGCCTTACATAACTGGAATGTTTATATTACAATAGAAATTTGATGAGCACTAGTTTTCTTAGAGAATATCCTTAATCTTGGTAGTTCTTTTAGAGTGGAAGAACTTGGAAGGACATTGTTAGAAGGGCTTCTCTTTGATTCTTGAATTCTTAACTTACAATCCTTAGAGTTCTTGATGAAGAACCCTAGTCTTGAAGAAGAATCAAGAAATCCATTCTTGGAATTCTTGAATTCTTTTTCTTAAAACTCTAGGTTATGATTTAAGATTCTATTTGTGATTCATGAATAGATGAAGAAATTTTGGTTAGGTAGATTGCAATTTATGATGAATAACTTACTTTGAGGATGAAACTTGAAAGATAACCCTAACTTGATGATTTTCTTAATGATTCTTGAGTATTTATCTTTAGGAGTGAAGGAGAGGATTTTACTTATGAAAACTGATGTTTTATGTGTTTTGGGACCTTAAATAAACCCCCAAGAGTTTTGTAATGACCTAGATATTGTACGACTTCATTAGAGCTCGAGATTTTTGTATTTTGGTAAAATTTGGACCAAGTGTCAACTCAAGGGAGACTACATAGTCCGATCTGACACCACTCGGCCTGTATAGCATCCAGTGATGTGATACTTGGCCTTAATTTTGGGTTTGTGGACTTGGAATGGAGTTTTGAGCTAAGGTACATTACACTTGCACCCCACATGGTTATCTTACACTTCCCATATTATGTGGAGGGTTGTGTGATGGCCTTGAGCTTGGAACACCAATGTGTGAAGCAAGTAGTGGCACACGGTCACCTTTATGAGCTGTGTGAAGATTCACGGGCTGTGTGCCCATTCGTATAACTCTGAGATGAAAAAGTTTTCTATGTATTGACCATGTCTCATAACCTTTCCACATATAGGGGTACGACCTATGTCACGAACCATGTAATATCACACAGGCCATGTAGCCCCCTCGGATAGCTAACTTCGTGAAATTTTTCTAAGTATGGGATCTTTGATCTCAAGCTATATTCACTTTCAAGCCTTCAATTTGAGCTTATTTATGTTGTTTAAGGATATCATAGGTCTCCTACATAAAGCCAAGTTCAAAGAAATCCACTAGGTAAGTTTCTCACAGGTACCGATTGAAGGGTCAATTTTAAATAGGTATATCTCTTAGAACAAAATGAACTGATTAGCCCACGACCTGTCAAATTGAAGATCTTTGAATTAATTTTCCAACATACTTGTTTTCACCTCATTTAGAGTTCGAATTAAGAAGTTGTGCCCATTTTTGTAAAACCTATTTGTGCAATGTTTCTTGAAACTTGCCTAAGTATTGCTATATGGGTTATGTTCACAGTCCGTGAAATCTTGTATAGATCGTGAAACCTCCTTTCGGACCCCTGGCAGGAAATGTGATTTTTGCTTCATTAATGGTCTTTTTCTAATTGTGGATCTTCCTAAAGGTCTTTTATTACATCCCTATGCTATCTTAAGACTTACAAATAACCTAAACCCTATTCTTCTCATTCAAATTTCATCCTTACACTTAGAAATTCTCTCAAAGACACTTTTAAGAAAATCCAGTGGGGATTTCAAAACATGGGAAGCAAGGAAGCTCAATTCTTCTTCAAATTTTTATTGAATTTTCTTCATTAGGTCTAGGTATGTGGGTTTTGATCTTTGCTTCCTTTCAACCAAAGAGACCCAAAACTTTTCTAGCACTTTTCATGAATTTTACTGACTTTAAAGTTGGGTTTTCAATTGTCTTGCTTATTAAATTCAATTAATGTATGGGTTATACTTATATGATGATTTTAAGTTGATTTAAACTATAATACAATGAATTACATTAGGTTTATGAAATTATGAATTTGCATGTCCCTTTTCAAGGCTTATTTATGCATGGGTGATTATGTTATGATTTAAATGTGGATTTAATTATACTTTCACATGAATTTCATATTATATTTGTTGTTTTAGATTGAATCTCAATTACCTATGTTATCCTTATCTCATATATGGCATATACATTCATGAACATGAGATATTTAAGGAAATTATGAAGTGGTTTAAGCCCAATTATGTCTTATGCTATGATTTTTGAAATGCCCCACATGTACATTGGAATGCCCCATAATTATAATTTTCATATATCTAAAACTCCGTACATTATTTTTAAAATCCAACTTCATATACTTGATTAGGGGGCAAAATTGAGTGGGAAATGAGTATAACCCAGCTTTTAGAGGACCCGTAGCGAAAAATAATTTTTGCTAATTTTACAATTTTCAGTGGCTGTTCGCGCCCTAGCCGTGACGCGCTAGGGGCACAGGGCAGTGTATTTTACTAAGCGCCTTAGGTCCGCGTCGCACCAGGGGCGCAAACTAGTGTATCATCTTCTTTGGTTCTTCTATTTTGGCCAAGGGCATTGGGGTTATTGCCCCATTCCCACTTAAACGTGAAATCACCCATACTTAGCCATTTTTCAACTCTATAAACCCCAAAATCCTCTCTAAAACCTTTCTAAGACCCTATCAATCCTCTCATTCAAATATAAGGATTTCAAGCTCAATTTTTGGACTCAAGGTCTCATTTCAAGCTCTAAGTCTACTTTAAGTTCACCTCAAGGAATTCAATGTTTAAGGTATGTGGGTTTTCATCCATGGGTCCTTTCACCCATGAGCCCAACCTTCTCTTTTTATTAAAATTGCATTTTTTCAAGTTGTATCACCTATGGGTATTTTTTATTATGAAATATAAGCATAAATCATGTTGGAGGTTTGAGAAGTATTGATTGATTATGCATCAGTGTCTCTTTTAAGCTTGTTCCATGAACTGCTTTTGTCTTTTGAGACTATGCATGTTTTGAGCTATGAAACTATGAGTTATGAAACTATGAACTATTCTGAGCTTTTGTGATAGATTTGATGGTGACCTACATGAGAGTTTTACGATATGTTGGTGAGTTAATTCGAATTGAGTTTATTCATATTATTTAACTCTTGAATTGCATGATTTTGAATAAGTATCATGAACTCACCATGTGCTTGATAAAATGACATGACAAGAAATCTAAAGTTATTGAGCTCTATTACATGATTTATAAGTTAAGTGACTTCATGATTATTAAAGGCTTTGAAGCATCTCTTGATTTCATGAAAATTATCTATGATGTTGCAAGTATCAAGTTTAGCCCTATTTCAAGATTTTTACATCTTGTGCCATTTATGTTAAAGCAAGGGATAATATACGATTATTATCTACTCTCATGTTCAAGTTAGGCTCCCTAATAGAGGTCAAACATGTTTATAAGCTTCTCATGTCATGATATCATGTTTCATACAAGTTTTTCAAGTTATAACTATTTTAACTATTACATGGGATTAGACTTAGCACTGATTGAGGCTTAAGAATAGAGCTCGACTCAAGGGGCCCTTATAGAAAGTCTTTAGCCTCTGAACAATGTGCCACATAGGATTATGTGATATCCCATTTACGATTTCTAGTGGATCCACCTAGTTACACTATACCTTGTCGAGGGGTGTGTGTGATATGCCTCGATCACCTTGTCGAGGGGGGGGTTGACATGCCCTGGATTATTCATATTATCCTATATGGTTTACCTTGGCATGTATACCACACCTTGTTGAGTGGGTGATATGCTTCGATCACCTTGTTGAGGGGGTGACATGCCTCAATCACCTTACCAAGGGGTTGACATACCTTGGGTTCCAAGTAGCAGTTCGCTTAGTCTATATCGGTTAAGGTCTCTTCCCACACATGTATTATGTACTATGCAAGTTGAATGTTTTACAAACATGTATTAGTAATGCTTGCCATGTTGAGATTATATATCCAATGCTTATGATTATGCATATTGAATATATTGGCTTATGCCTTTGTTGCATTCTTGTCACGACCCAAGCCTAGGTCCTAGTAGGGGGAGCCCAAAGGGACCCCAAGAAAGCCTTGTAGCATATTATTACATAGGGTCGTGGAAGGAATAAAATACAACAAGTAGTAGTAAATCGGTTTAGACAAGGCTAAGGGACAACTTCAACATCAACATCATGAGTCAAAAAGAGTCAATGCTCATAACATAGATACATAACATATCTAACAACACCACTACTATATAAAAGCGTGGGCCAAGACAAAGCAACTGGGCTCATTCTCAGTCAAAACATAAGTCAAGAGAGAAAGTCTGAATACATAGCAAGATATCATATATAATGTCCTCAGAGTGAAGGATTCACCAACGACCTTGAGTGAAGTCATACTCACCACGTGGAGGAGGATGCTCAAGTGAGACTCTGGTTCCTACACGGTGACATCATGTAGATATAGACTATGCGTCAGTAAGTTTCAATATATTAAGTATGTAAGATGCAATGCAACAATAGATAGGCATCATAATCCAAATGCTTAATTAGACAATAGATGAGCATATAGCAATATGACATGAATAGAAGATGATTGAGTTAAATCATGCTTTCATAGAACATAACATGGTTATAGGGAGTGACCATTTCTTAGTGTAATCCAAGGACTATCACCTACTTGGATAGGTGCATGAGGTATGAACCCCTTCATGAGGTTGTTGAGGTACATATCCCTTAATGGGTTGATGGGTACAAACCCCCAACATGGTTGATGGAGTACAAATGCCCTAACAAGATTAATGGGTACAAACCCCCAATGTGGTTGATGGATAATTGCACCCTACCAGGCGTGGTGATCGGAATACAAACCCCCAGGCTGATGCTTTACACACCTCCAACAAGGTGTTTATGGATAGTTGCACCCTACCACCCGTGGTGACCGGAGTACAAACCCCGCAATAGGTTATCAAGGTACGAATTATGGAATACAAACCCCTTGAGTTGATGAGTACAAACCTCCAATAAGGTGTTGA
This sequence comes from Solanum sejunctum, assembly GCA_025642045.1. Lineage (NCBI taxonomy): Eukaryota > Viridiplantae > Streptophyta > Magnoliopsida > Solanales > Solanaceae > Solanum > Solanum sejunctum. The sequence goes on from JAOTQJ010125403.1 coordinate 6,149, forward strand.
TGGATAGTTGCACCCTACCACCTGTGGTGACCGGAGTACAAACCCCACGATAGGTTATCAAGGTACGAACTCCATGATATGGTTACCTGGAGCACAACCCCTGAGTAGGGCATGGTCACAAGCCAACACTATAGAGAAGAATATCATTTATACCTTTATCCCTCTCATCATTATCTAGCCATCATATACATACATACATACATTATTTCATCATCATTTCATCATCATTCTATCGTTATTTTATCATCATATAACCATCATATACATGAATATATTCCATCATCATTCTATCATCATTTTATCATCATATAGTCATTCAACTCATAAGACAAGCATTGGGCCCTCAACTCCTTAATAAGCCATAACCAAACATTTTATCAAACACTTAGAGGGTATGTAGTGCTAGTGTAAAACCATGCAATTCAAGAGTGAAATCATGCAAGAAAATTCAATGTAAAACCTTCAATAGATACTTGGTAACACCCTCAAGTAATATACATCAAAACCCTTGATAAAATCATACAATAGATCTTAGATTCATAGTCCAAAACATGGTAAAGCAGTCACAATTTCATAAACTCCAACATAGTGTGCAGTGATTTTCATAATATTTAATACCCATGAGTAAAACAACTTTAAATCATGCAACTTTGAGGAAATGAATCTTGGGAATCGTGGGTAAAAGGAACCCATGAAAGAAACCCACATACCTTAACTTTGGAGATGAAGTTGATGAAGATTGGATATAGAGATTTGAAGCTTGAGTGCAATCCTTACGATCTAGAAAGAGATTTGAGTCTTGAGTTTGGGAGTAAAATATTTGGCTAAGTGTTTGAATGAATATTGGGGAATGTTTAGAATGATATGGGAGTGAAAAATGGCTAAGTATAGGTATTTTCCATGTTTGGGAAAACTTAGACCCAAGACTTAAAAGTCTTGGAGCTAAGTCAAAACTAAACCAAATTTAAAATAGGTATGCTCCAGGGGCGCGGAAAGCTCTCTGGAAATCGCATTTTGGAAATCTTGAATTTTGAGATGGTTGCTCAAAAATTGGGGTTAGACCCAATTCCCATTCAATTTGATCCCTTGAACAAGAATATGAAGTATGATTTTCGATATCATGCACAGATTTTTAGACATATGAAAATTACGATTCCAGGCACTTCCGAGGCACATTTTCGGGCACCTTTTAGGGTTGTTTCTATTTCTATCCCTTGAAAACTTCGTCACCAAATGTCAAAGAAACATTTATGAAAGACACAAACATGACCATTTCAGCCCACATAGAGATGCACCAATGCACTTAAACATCATTTCAAAATCTCATCATAAGTGTAAAATCATTATTAACTTATCAATTTAAACGTGAACTTATGAAATGACATATGGTCTGAACTTAAGACTTGAGGTCATATAAAGGACTTAGATCAATACGTTAGGACTAAGTTGAGTAGAAAAGGTAAGGATATTGATTTTGCATGTCCACTTCGGCCTTCCAAGTAGCACTTTCCACTTGTTGATTTCTTCAAAGGACCTTAATGGAAGCCACCTCTTTGTTTCTCAACCTCTTCACTTGCCTATCCAAAATCTAAACTAGAACCTCTTCATATAGCAAATTGTATTCAACCACACCCATAACATCAAGAGGGATAATAACATTTGGATCACCCAAACTCTTTCTCAACATAGACACATGAAATACCTGATGAACCAAATCCATTTCTCTAGAGAATCTCAACTCATAAGCTACCTTGCCACCCCTTCTCATCAACATAAGGGCCGACATATCATGGGCTCAACTTGCCCTTATTACCAAAATGGACCCTTCATAGGTGACACCTTCAAATAAACCCAATCATCGACATGGAATTCAAGATCCCTTCTCCTCACGCCGGCATAGGACTTTTGGCGACTTTGGGCCATCTTTAGCCTTTCACTAATCATCCTAACCTTATAAAGAGATTATATAACCAGATCTGGTCCCAACAAAGCTACCTCATAAACCTTAAACCAACCAACTAGTGAGCTGCAATGTCTACCATATAGAGCCTCAAAAGAAGCCATATCGATACTAGAATGATAACTATTGTTGTAGGCAAACTTAATCAATAAGAGATGATCATCCCAACTACCTTTAAGCTCCAACACTCCTCAAGGGTTTGGATGGTACTCTCAGCTTGGCCATCCATTTGAGGGTGTAAGGCCATAGAGAGCTTAACTCTAGTTCCAAGACCCCTTTGGAAGTACCTCCAAAAGTGTGAGGTAAATTGAGCACCATGATCTGATATGATGGACAAAGGAATTCCATGCAACCTCAAGAATTCATGGATATAGAACCTTGCATAATTTGCAGCCCCGTATATGGTCTTAACTGGTAGGAAATGAGCCAATTTTGTCATCTTATCATCCACAACCCAAATATAATCAAAACCTTTTCCAGTCTTGGGGCAGCCCAACCACAAAATCCCTATTTATCTCTTCCCACTTTCAAGTAGGAATCACAATGTCTTCGGTTAGGCCACCTGGCCTTTGATATTCAGCTTTGACTTGTTGAAAACTATGACAACCGAAAAAGAATTTGGCAATGTCCCTCTTCTTACCTCCCCATCAATACACATCCCTCAAATCTTTATACATTTTGGTGGAACCGGGGTGGATAGAATAAGAAGAATTATGAGTCTCATCAAGAATTTTCTCCCTTAAACCATCAACACAAGGCATACAGAACCTACCTTGGTACCTAAGGGCATTATCTCCCCCTTGGAAGAAAACCTCCACTTTGCCCTTTTCCACCAAGGCGTTCAATTCAATCAAGGAGGAGTCAAGATCTTGTTTTGCCATCACCTTATCAACCAAAGAAGACCTCGAACCATCCATAAAAACACCATCATTACTACCAACCTCCTCCTATCTAACCCCCTATCTAGCCAATCGATGCACTTCTATAGCTATATCCTTCTCACCGCCATCAATATGAGATAGGTTACTCATGGACACCCTACTCAAGGCATCTGCCATCACATTTGCTTTACCCGGATGACAATGAACACTCATATCATAATCTTTAAGATGTTCTAGCCACCTTCGTTGCCTCAAGTTGGGATCATTTTGAGTGAAGACATATTGGAGGCTCTTATGATAGGTGAACACATACATGCACCCTATACAAATAATGTCGCCAAATTTTCAAAGCAAATACTATGGCGGCCAATTCAAGATCATGGGTAGGGTAGTTCTTTTCATGCACTTTGAGTTGCCTAGAAGCATAGGCTATTAGCTTGCTATTTTGCATTAGCATACAACATAAACCACGTATAAAAGCATCACAATACACCACAAATCCCTCAAGCCCATCTGGTAGTGACAATATAGGGGCGGACACAAGCTTATCTTTCAAGGGTTGGAAGCTCCTCTCACATTCATCGGTCCACACAAAGTTAGACTTTTTTTGAGTCAATTTTGACATAAGGGAAGGAATAGAAGAGAACCCATTCACAAACCTTTGATAGTAGCCCGCTAAACCCAAGAAACTCCTAATATACAATAGGGTTAATGATCTAGGCCAATTTCTAATCACATTAATCTTTTTAGGATCCATCTTTATACCATCCCCCGACACCACATGCCCTAGGAAAGCAACCTCCTTCAACCAAAATTTACACTTTTCATATTTAGCATACAATTTCTCCTCCCTCGATATTTGCAACACAATCCTCAAATAAGCCCTATGTTCTTCCTCACCATGAGAATAGATCGAAATATCATCAACGAATACCATAACAAAAAAATCTAGGTAGGGTTTGAAGACCCTATTCATAAGGTCCATGAAGATAACCGGTGCGTTAGTCAACCCAAAAGACATCACCACAAACTCATAATGCCCATATCTAGTCTGGAAGACCATCTTGGGAATGTAACACTCCCTCACCTTCATATCATGATACTCGAACCAAAGATCAATCTTAGAGAAATTGCTAGCCCCTTGCAATTGGTCAAACAAATCATCAATTCTCAAAAGAGGATATCTATTCTTGATGGCGACCCTATTGAGTTATCGAAAGTCAATACATAACCTAAGGTACCCATCCTTGTTTTTCATAAACAAAATCGGTGTACCCTAAGGTAATTGGCTAGGCCAAATAAAACCCTTCTCCAAAAAGTCCCTCAATTGTTCCTTCAACTCCTTTCACTCCGCCGGGGCTATATGGTAAGGGGGAGTAGAAATGGGTTGAGTATCGGGGAAAAGGTCTATGCTAAAGTCTATTTCTCTTTGGGCATGAACATCAGAAAGGTCATTTAGGAAGACATCAAGAAACTCATTTACAACCAAAACCGACTCTATGGGAAGGACTTTAGACTCCACATCCCTAACCCTCACAAGATGATAAAGGCACCCCTTAGAGATCAACTTATGGGCTTTAGTGCAAGAGATAAATCTACCCTTGACCACCACATCTTGACTCTCCCACTCAAGTACGGATTCATTTGGGAATTGGAATTTGACCCTATGGGTTCTATAATCAATTAAAGCATAATATGCATGCAACTAATCCATCCTTAGAATGACATCAAAGTCAATAATATCCAACTCAACAAGATCACAAGGCAAGATTTTATGCAAGATGCAAATAGGAGAACTTCTATAGACTTTTTTCAGAAACAATAGATGCACCAATTCACCTCATATGATTCATGCAATAATTTAGGGTCAACATGAAACTTTTTAGCAACAAAGGGGGTAACAAAAGAAAGAATTGCACTCGGATCAATCAATACATATACATCAAAATCAAAGATTTTCAACATACCAGTAACAACGTCGGGCATCTCATTATCCCCTTGACTCCCATTCAAAATATAAAATTGATTGTGCCATGGTGCACAATGTTGCTGGCCACCTCTTCCAAAACGAACCACATTAGCACCTTGTGGATGAACCTCCTTGCCCTTGTTGCAATTTAGAGGGCAATCCACCTTTTTCTGACCCACCTCCCTACAACCAAAGCATGAATTAGTATCTCTCAAATATGAGCCCTTATGACCCCTTCCACACCTAGGACACACCTCATTAGGAACTGCAACACCAATACCTTGGGTCCTTGGAAAGTCATTGACAACCTTCCTTTGAAATGCATGAGAAGACCCCTTTTGGAATCGGCCACCCTTTTGGAACTTACCCTCAAAATGGGCCCTTTTGACCTCACGACCCCTTCCCTTTCTCAATTTCTCCTCTTCCATTTATTTGACATAGGTCATCAAATGGGACAAGTCCATATCACCAATCAACATAGCTGACTGACATTCTTCACTCACTAAGTCGAACACCCCTATCACGAACTTGTTCATTCTTGACCTTGGGCCAACAACTAAGTAAGGTGCAAACATCGAAAGTTGGTTGAACTTGAGGGAATATTTCCTCACACTCATTGACCCTTGTCTTAAATTCATAAATTTCACTAATTTAGCTTCCCTAAGCTCAAGAGGGAAGAGCTGATTAAGGAAAACCACTTTGAGCTTTTCCCAAAGCACCTCATGGTTGATTCCTTTCTCTTCTATCCATTGGTTGTACTATATTTGTGCTACCCCTTTGAGTTGGTAGATTGCTAAATCTGCCTTTTCTTCCAAGCTCATACCTATGATAGCTAGTATCTTGTAGACCTCATCAATGGACTCTTGACGGTCCTCATCTACCTTTCATCCATAGAATTTCGGGGGATTCATTCTCATGAAGTCTCTCACCCGAGAAGCTGGTGTAGGAGTATGATGGGCTTGGACCCCTTGATTGGCTTGATTAGCCACCACTTGTGCAAGCAAGGTAAGAGCATCCCTTAGCTCTACATTGGCCGGTTGCTCCTCGGGTGTGCAGGCTCATCTCCCTCTCGTGTTAGGAATGATCTAGGTAGCAAAGAATAAGCGTTAGGGAAGAAAAGCTTATTTCAACTCTATAACAAAACTTAGAACATAAAGAGGGGAAACAATTCCTACAATATCTCATAGCCTCATACTCATAGTTGTGGTGCACTACACAACCATGAATAAGACTCTATTCAACGCGGTGTGTTAGACTCGTAGGATCTAACAATCTAGTTCTCTAATACCAAGTTTGTCCTGACCTAAGCCTAGGGCATAGTCATGACACGACGTAGGGGGAACCCGAAAGGACCCCAAGCATACCTCATGGTTCATTACATATCCCTAGTCGCGGAAATAATAAAATACAACAAGTAGTAGTAAATGAGAATAGATGGGGCTAAGGGACAACTTCATAACATCAACATCAAGAGTCAAAAGGAAAGAAAATTCATAACATAGATACATAATATGTCCAACAACACCTCTACTATAAGATAAGGGTAGCGGCCAAGATAAAGCAACCGGGTTCACCCTTATAGTCAAAATATATGCCAAGAGAGAAAGTCTTAATACATAGAAAGAGATCATAAATATTGTCCCCGGAGTGGAGGAGTCACCAACAAGCTTGAGTAAAGTCATGCTTGCCACGTAGAGGAGGATGCTCAAGTGAGAAACTGTTCCTACATGGTGACATCATGTAGGCATAGAGTATGTGTTAGTATGTTTGATGTACTAAGTATGTAGGATACAATGAAACAATAGATAGCCATCATAATCGAAATGCTTAATTAGACAATAGATGAGCATATAGCAATATGACATGAATGGAAGATGCTTGAGTTAAATCATACTTTCATAGAATTTAACATGTGTGTAGGGAATGACCATTTCTTACTGCAACCCAAGGACTATTACTTGCTTGGAGAGGCGCATGAGGTATGAACCCCTTCATGAGGTTGTTGAGGTTTCAAACCCCTAACGGGTTGATGGGTACAAAACCCCAACGTGGTAGATGGAGTACAAACCCCCCAACAAGGTTGATGCATACACATCCCCAACATGGTTGATGGATAATTTCACCTTACCACCCTTATGGAGTATAAACCCCTCGATAGTTTGATGAGTAAAAACCCCCCAACAAGGTTGATGGATAACCGCACCATGCTACCTATGGTGATCGGAGTAAAACCCCCCGATAGGTTATCAAGGTATGAATCCCTTGACACTATTACCTGGTGCAAGACCCCCAAGTAGGGCATGGTCACAAGCCAACACTATATAAAATAATATCATTTATACCTTTATCCCTCTCATCATCATCTAGCCGTTATATACATACATATATTTCATCATCATTTCATAATCATTCTATCCTCGTTTCATCATCACATAACCATCATATACATACATGCATTCCATCATCATTTCATCAACATCCTATGATAATTTATCATCATATAGTCAGTAAACTCACAAGAGAAGTATTGGGCCCTCAACTCCTCAATAAACCATAACCAGATGTTTTATCAAAAACATAGAGGGTGTGTAGTGCTTGTGTAAAATCATGCAATTCAAAAGTGAAATCATGCTAGGAAATTCAATGTGAACCTTCAATAGATACTTGATTACACCCTAAAGCAATATACATCAAAATCCTTAATCAAATCTTACAATGGATCTTAGATTCATAGCCCAAAATATGGTAAAACAGTCATAATTTAACAAACTCCAACATAGTGTGCAGTGATTTTCATTATATTTAAGACCCATGAGTAAGACAACTTTGAATCTTGCACTTTGAGGAAATAAATCCTTGGCATCATGGGTGAAAGAAACACATGAAAGAAACGACATACATTAGCTTTGGAGATGAAGTTGATGAAGATTGGAGATGGAGACTTGAAGCTTGAGTGCAATCCTTAAGATCCAGAAAGAGTTTTGAGACTTGAGTTTGGGTGTAAAATATTTGGCTAAGTATTTAAATGAATATTGGGGAATGTTTAGAATGACATGAGGGTAAAAAATGGCTATGTATAGGAATTTCCACTTTTGAGAATACTTAGGCCCAAGACTTAAAAGTCTTGGACCGAAGTTAAAACCGGACCAAATGTAAAACAGGTGTACGCCAAGGGCGAGAAAAGCTCTCTGGAAATCGTATTATGGAAATTTTGAATTTTGATACCGTTGCTTTAAAAACAAGGTTAGACCCATTTTCCACTCAGTTTGACCTGAACAAGTGCATGAAGTTGGATTTTAGATATCACACACGAATTTTTAGATATAAGGAAATTATGATTCCAAGCAATTCTGATGCACATTTTCGGGCACTTTTTGGGGTCATTTCAATTCTATCCTGCATACTTAGTATATTCAAACATACTAATGCATACTCTATGCCTACATGATATCACCATTAGGAACCAAAGCTCCTTTTGATTATCCTCCTCCACGTAGCTAGTTCGATTCTTGGAGAAAGCTTTGGTGAGTCCTCAAATCCTAGGACAATAAATACTTACTTTATGTTATGTTAAGACTCCTTCTTATGTTGAATACTTATTATTATAAGGGTGAGCCCATGAAGTATCTTGGCCTGCACTCCATTTTAAGTTTGAGGTGTTTTTAGATATTATGATATATTTATGCTATGAGCTTGACTCTTTTATGTTGTTGTAATTATCAGATACTTCCCTTAGTCCCGCTTCCCTTTTAATTATATCACTTGTTGATCTTTATTTGTTTTCGTGACCAAAGGATGTGCGAATGATTTGCTAAGAGGCTTGTTTGAGGCCCCTTCGGATTTCCCATTCTCCGTGTCACGTCTAGGCCCTAGGCTTGGGTCCTGACAAGCTTGGTATCAGAGCACTAGGTTGTCAATGGTCCTCTAAAATCCAACACACTGCGTCTATTAGAGTCCTATTCATGGTTTTGAAGAGCGCCATGACTATAAATAGTTGGCTATGAAGCATTTTAGGAAATGTTTCCCTTGTTCACTATCTATCTCGTGCTTTTGATGTAAAGATAAGGCTTTCCCCCCCTAAAAAATTATCTTTGATTTTCTAGATCATGCTGATACCAAGTGAAAGGTTAAGGAGAGCCCATACACACAAGGAGCAACCGATCCCTCCTGCTCCACAAGTTCATCAAGGTGGATGGGGTAGCCCATGAAGAGTTTCGAGATCCCATCACAATATTGGCCCGTGCTATGACCAACCAAATGAACCAAAGGGTCCAAGCCCCTCATGCTCCCACACCGGTCTCAAGGCTAAGTATTTCATAAGAATGAACCCACCAGAGTTCCATGGATCTAAGCCGAAAGAGGATCCCCAAGAGCTCATCGATGAGGTGTATAAAGTGCTATCTTTCAATTTGGAAGAGAAAGCAAAGTTAAAAGCCTACCAACTAAAAGGTGTGGCCCAAATTTGGTTCACTCAATGGAAATTGGAAAGGAGAGGTGATCATGCTATTCCTTGAGAGGAGTTCAAAGTTGCATTCCTTAACCAGTTCTTTTCTATCGAGCTAAGAGAGACTAAGATGATGGAGTTTATGAACCTTATGCAAGGTTCCATGAGTGTGAGGGTTTATGCCCTCAAATTCAACAAGCTTTCCAAGTATGCTCCACATTTGGTGGCCGACGCTAGAGCTAGAATAAACAAATTTGTGTTGGGAGCGTTGACTTGGTTAATGAAGAGTGTCGTACTGGTATGATAGTGAGTGATATGGATTTGTCTTAGCTCATGACATATGTCAACCAACTAGAGGGGGAAAAATATAGAAAGAGAAAAAGTGATGAGCCCAAGAGCGCTCTATTTGAGGGTGGTTTCCAACATTACAAGGGTGGTCGGTTTCCTCAAGACCACAAGTTCCAAGGACAAGGGTCTTCCAATGCTCCTAATAAGAGATTCGCCAATGATAATCGAAGATTTCAAGGTAGTGGTTGTGGAGTATGTAATCCTAACTTCCAAAGATGTGGTAGAAACCATAGTGGCCTATGTTTGACAAACTCTAATGCTTGCTATGGTTGTGGTGAAGTGTGTCACAAAGTTGTTGATTGTCCTCATGCTCAAAACAAAGGTAGAAATGGTCATCCTCAAGGCCAAGGGGTTAATGCAGATCCAAGAGCAATAGGAGGCCAACAAGGGGGTGCCACAAGGCAAAATAGTTTCTACGCTCTCCAAGGAAGGCAAGGGGTGAATGAGGTACCCGATGTCATCAATGGTATGTTAAAGGTTTTTGCTTATGATATGTACGCATTAATAGATCCATGTGCCACTCTTTTTTCCATTACTCCTTTCCAGAAAGCATAATGTGAGTCCCAAATTGTTGTGTGAATGTTATGAAGTGCCTACCCTAGTTGGTGAGTCCATTGTTGCTAAAAATGTCTATATAAATTGTCCAGTGTTCATATTGCCTTATCTCTTGCATTGTGATTTTGTTGAATTAGATATGGTGGATTTTGGTAATATTCTTGGGATGGATTGGTTACATGCATATTATGCATCCATTAATTGTAGAACCTAGATGGTTAAATTCCAATTCCCTAATGTCACGCCCTGAGAGGGCACTTGGCGTGGCTGGCACTCAAAGACTATTGCTAGCCTCTTAGCGAACCACTTGGCCTCATCGTCACATCATACTGAATAGCAGAAGAAAATAACTTAAATAAATATAATATCATTAATGAAAACTCACTCATAGTTTGAAAGAAATAAGTTTGAAATTATACAATACTATTAACAAATCACTCACATAATTTCTATGAAGCCTCTACTTAATAATCTAGATGGTGCCATCATTATAGGCCATAGACACCTCAAATCAACAAAGTACTTAATAAAGTAAGAAGATAAAAGGGCTTCTCCGGAATGTAAGGAGCGCTTACCAACTCTGAAGCGTACTGATCCGGATCTCAGTGATGCACATGATGAATTCCTCTATCACCTATATCTGCATCATAAAATGATACAACCCCAAATAGACTTTAGTACATGGAATATACTGGTAAGTCAATGGCTCAATGTAAAGGTCTAATTGCTTACCTTATCTTATCAACACATGCTCAACTCAGTATATGCAATGTTGCTCAGGAGTATCTCTTTAACGACATCCTTATCCCACCACCTTTAATTAGGTGATGTACAACCAATCAACATCATTGCCATGCCTGTCCTATATATGCCAAGCCATAGGACGATCATCCTCTCTCTTGGATCCATAATGAATGTCTACTTGCTAGAAAAGAGCCACCGGAATGAGCTATATGCTTATCCTATGCTAGACACATAGTTTTGTGGGTTAAAGTAAAAGTGTATTCACTCCTCGCTCGATGCTGATACTCGTCCCAAGTCTAAAACATGCTCAACTCCTCATTTATCTCAATTCTCAAAATTCATTCAATCAACTCAAAACTAAAATTCATTGAGTTATCTCAACTCATCTCAAGTACTTATCAATTCATTTAATCAATACAAGCAACCAACTCAACTCAACTCAGCATTCATTTAATGTAATCTCTCCAACTCGACTCGACTCAAACAGTCATTTAGACTCTCAATTTGACTCATCATGAAATGTAGATAAGTTTTTCATGATATTGTAAATACACAGGTTTAACATGCTTTTTATGCTTAACAATACTCAAGTTTTCTCAATTCATCAATTATCTATAGACTCAACTTTAATTAGTTTACGTATAGTATTCCATGAACTCATATTCATGCTTATCCAATATAAAGTCTTAGTTTCATGTCATAAGAACAATGAAATCAGTAATTTACTCAAATATATTATCAAGAGAATATATGCAAAAGTCCTAATTTAATATAAAATTTATCAAGCATTAGCTCTTTTCTAAATATTTTACTTGAGTAAATAAGAAGACGTGTGGGTATTTAAACCTTACATACTCGACTTTATAACTCAAAATAGGTAATATTTACATGGTAAAGTTCTTAAAAGTAAACTCATACATTGTAAATATCATGTTATATGAGATATAAAAATAGGAGCAACTTACTAGAGTAGAATAGCTGATAAAGTCTAACTTGACCCGAAAATGACTCGGGCACTTCTAACTCGACCGAAACTGATTTTTAAAACTTTAAGTGTATAAATCACTAGGAATATGATATAAAATAGGAAGAAATATTAATGTAAATTTTGATGTCATTCTTGGGATGGATTGGTTGCAAGCGTACTATGCTTCTATTGATGGTAGAATCTATAGGGCCAAATTCCAATTCCCAAATGAACCTGTCCTTGAGTGGGAGAGTAATGATGTGGTGGTCAAGGTAGATTTATCTCTTGAATTAAACCCCATAAGTTGATGTTTAAGGGGTGTCTTTATCATCTTATGAGGGATAGGGATGTGAGTCCAAAGTCCTTCCCATAAAGTTGGTTCTGATTTTAAATGAGTTTCTTGATGTCTTTCCAAATGGCCTTTTCGGTGTTCCTCTCGACAGGGAAATAGATTTTGGTATAGACTTCATTCTCGATATTCAACCCATCTCTATTCCTCCTTACTGCATGGCCCCAATGGAGTTAAAGGAGTTGAAGTAACAATTGATGGACTTGTAAGAAGGGTTTTACTAGGCCTAGATAATCACCTTTGGATGCACCGATGTTATTTGTGAAGAAGAAGGATGGGTTTGTTAGAATATGTATTGACTATTGATAACATAATAGGGTCTCCATCAAGAATACGTATCCTCTTCCAAGGATTGATAATTTGGTTGAACAATTGCAAGGGGCTAACCATTTCTCTAAGACTGATCTTCGGTCCGGATATCATCAAGTAAAGGTAAGGGAGTGTGATATTCCTAAGACGGTCTTCTAGACTAGGTATGGATATTGTGAGTTGGTTATGATGTCATTTAGGTTGACCAATGCACCAGCCATCTTCATGGACCTAATGAGTAGGGTCTTTAAACCCTAAGTTGTTTCATGTACTGTGGTCTACATTGATGTCATTTTGATCAATTCACATAATGAGGAGGAGCATATGGGTCATTTGAGGGTAGTGTTGCAAAGGTTGAGGGAAGAGAAATTGTATGCTAAATGTGAAAAAATGTATATTTTTGTTGAAGGAGGTTTCCTTCCTAGGTCATATTGTGCCAAGGGATGGTATTAAGATAGATCCCAGGAAGAAGGATATGATTAGATATTGGCCAAGACCATTGACCCCGTCGGATATTAGGAGATTATTGGACTTAGCGTGTTACTATCGTTGATTTTTTAATGGGTTTTCTTCTTTTGCTTCTCCTATGACAAAATTGACTCAAAAGAAGTCTAAGTTTGTATGGACCAATGACTGTGAGATGAGCTTCAAAACATTGAAAGATAAGCTTGTGTCAGCTACTATATTGTCATTACCAGATGGGCTAGAGGGGTTTCTGTGTATTGTCATGCTTCTAGAGTTAGTTTAGGTTGTGTTCTAATGCAAAATGATAAGGTCATATCCTATGCTTCTAGGCAACTCAAGGTGCATGTAAAGAACTATCCTACCTATGATCTTGATGTGTTCACCGATTATAAGAGCCTTCAATATGTTTTCACTCAAAAGGATCTTAACTTAAGGCAAAGAAGGTTGTTAGAACTTCTTGTAGACTATGATATGAGTGTGCATTGTCATCTTGGTAAGGCTAATGTGGTGGCAGATGCTTTGAGTAGGGTGTCTATGGGTAGCCTAGCTTATGTTGATGGTGGTGATGAAGAGATAGCTAGAGAGGTCCATCGGTTGGCTAGGTTGGCAGTTAAATTGGAAGAGGAGGATAATGGTAGTATTGTTGTTGATTATGGTTCTAAATCTTCATTGGTTGAGGAGGTGAAAGCTAAGCAAGATCTTGACCCCACTTTGTTGGAATTGAAAGTATTGGTAAAAGAAGGTAAGGTGGAGGTTTTCTCCTAAGGGGGAGATGGTGCCCTTAGGTACCAAGGTAGATTGTGTACACCTTGTGTTAATTGCTTGGAGGAAAAGATTCTTGATGAGGATCATGGTTCTTCATATTCAATTCATCCTGGGTCTACTAAAATGTATGATGACTTGAGAGAGGTTTATTGGTAGGGAGGCATGAAAAGAAATATTACAAAATTTGTTCACGATTGCCATAAATGCCAACAAGTCAAAGACGAATATCAAGGACTAGGTGGTTTAACCCAAGACCTATTCTTACTTGGAAGTGGGAAGAGATTAATATGGATTTTGTGGTTAGGCTGCCTAAGACTAGAAAAGGTTTTGATTCCATATGGGTTGTGGTTGATAGGATGATAAAATAGGCTCACATTCTTCTGATTAAGACAACATATGGGGCTGGAGAGTATGCTAGGTTATACATTCAAGATTTGGTGATATTGCATGGGGTTCCTTTATCCATTATATCAGATCATGATGCACAATTCACTTCACACTTTTGGAGGTATTTCAAATGAGCTCTTGGAACCAAGTTAAAGCTTAGTACGACCTTTCACCCTCAAACGGATGGCTAAGCCAAAAGAACTATCCAAACACTTGAGGACATGCTTAAGG
>JAOTQJ010125403.1:20622-42606 GCA_025642045.1 Solanum sejunctum
GCTTAGTACGACCTTTCACCCTCAAACGGATGGCTAAGCCAAAAGAACTATCCAAACACTTGAGGACATGCTTAAGGCTTATGTATTGGAGCTTAAGGGTAGTTGGGATGATCATCTTCTGTTGATTGAGTTTGCATACAACAATATCTATAATTCTAGCATAAGTATTGATCCTTTTGAAGCTCTTCATGGTAGATATTATAGATCACCGGTTGGGTGATTTGAGGTTGGTGTGGTGGCTTTATTGGGACCAGATCTGGTTATGGATACTATGGAGAAGGAAAGGATTATTAGACAAAGGTTGAAAACAACCTAAAGTTGCCAAAAGTCTTATGCCGATATGAGGAGAAGGGATCATGAATTCAAGATTGCTGATTGGGTTTATTTGAAGGTGTCACCCATGAAGGGTGTGATCCATTTTGGTAAAAAGGGCAACTTGACCCATAGATATTTGGGTCCTTATAGGGTGTTGAGAAGGATTGATAAGGTGGCCTACGAGTTGGATTTGCCTAGAGCAATGGAATTGGTTTATCCAGTCTTTCATATGTCTATGTTGAGAAAGTGTGTGGGTGATCCAATGCTACTATGCCTCTCGACATTATGGGAGTAGGTGAAGACAACTTAGCATATTAAGAGGTTCTAGTAGAGATCTTGGATAGGCAAGTGAAGAGATTGAGGAACAAGGAAGTTGCTTCTGTTAAGGTCCATTGGAGGAACCAACAAGTCGAAAGTGCTACTTGGGAGGCCAAAGCAGATATGCAAAAGCAATACACTTATCTTTTCCCCTCCACTCAAGCCTAAGGTATTGATCTAAGTCCTTTATATGATCCCAAGTCTTATGTTCAGCCCTCATGTCATTGCATACATTCATGTTTAAATTGATAAGTTCATGATGGTTTTACACTTATGTTGAGATCTTTGAAATGATATTTAAGCACATTGTTGCATCCTTATGCAGGCTAAAAGTGTCTTGGTTGTATCTCTCATATATGTTTCTTTGACATTCAGGGGATGAATGTTCTGAAGGGGGAGTTATTGAAACGACCCCAAAAGTGCCCGAAAATGTGCCTTAGAAGAGCCAGGAATTGTAATTTCTACATATCTCAAAATAGTACGTGATATCAAAAATTCAACTTCATATTCTTGTTCAGGAGGTCAAATTGAGTGGAAAACAGGTTTAGTCCCGATTTAAGATTAGTTGTATCAAATTTTGAAAATCATAAAATGCGATTTCCAGAGAGCTTTTTGTGCCCCTGGCACGATGCGCCAAGGGCGCTCCTTAGTATATTTCTTTGCCAGTTTTTCTTGTCCGATCTAAGGCCTTTGGGTCTTGGGCCTAAGTATTCACATGCGTGAAAATGCCTATACTTAGCCTTATTTTGCCCTCAAATAATTTAAGACATTCCCAAATACTCACTCAAGTACTTAGCCAATATTTCATCTACCAAATTCAAGTCTCAAACTCATCTACATTTCAAGGTTCTCACTCAAGCTTCAAGTCTCCATCTCCAATCTTCATCAATCTATTCTACCAAGCTAAGGTATATGGGTTTCTTTTATAGATTCCTTTTACCCATGATGCCTAAGCTTCTTTTTACCTAAAATTGCATGATTTAATATTGATTTACTCATAGGTCTTATCTATTATGAATTTCACTATACACTATGTTGGGTTTTCATGAAATTATGACTGTTTTAGCAAGTTTGAAGCTATGAATTAAGATCTAATGTATGATTTGATGAAGGGTTTTGATGTATATTGCTTGAGGCTGTTACCAAGTGTCTATTAATGGTTTTACATTAAATTTTCTAGGATGATTCCACTATTGAAATGCGTGATTTTATACTAGTACTACACATCCACCAAATGTTTTATAAAATATCCAATAATGATATCTTGAGGAATTGAAGATCATGAAAGGAATGTATGTCTATGATGATGAAAGGAATGTATGTATATGATATTATCTTTATAGTATTGGTGATGACCAAGCCTCACTCAGAAGGTTGTAGGCCTAGGTAACCTTGGTGAGGGATTTGTACCTCAGTCCTCTCACGTCGGAGGTAGCAGGCCCATGCAACCATATCGAGGGTTTGTACCTTGATAACTATGTTAGGGGGTTTGTACCGCATCAACCATGTTGGGGGTTTGTACCTCATCAACTATGTTGGGTGGTTTGTACCTCATCAACCCCATGAAAGGGTTTGTACCTCATTCGCCTCTCTAAGGAGGTGGTATGACTTGGATTGTACTATACGGGTTATATTCAAAGATCTAAAAAGAGATATTTTTATGTCAACAACAGAAGCCTATGAATATGGAATTGTTGATATTGTAGTAGTTCAATGAAAATAACATGGTGCACGGGTTAACTTTATTTCTTTTTATGAGTTAACAATTGAGAAGGAAAGTCTAGTGTTTAGAAATCTAGCTGACATTGAACTTAAACTATCACTCTTTACACTCGTACGATGTTCTATATAAGCATGGTTTTACTTCAAGCATCGTTCATGCATGCCATATTTCTATATGCTTCATTGCCTCTATTATGCATTTTGATTATGGTGCTTATCACTTATTGCATTGCATACTATATACTTAGTACTTTCAAACATACTAATGCATATTCTATGCCTACATGATGTCACTATGTAGGAACCGAAGCCCCACTTGAGCATTCCCATCCACGTGGCTAGTATGATTCCACTCGAACTTTTGGTGAGTTCTCTATCCTAGGGATGTTGCTTATTGTCTCATGTTATGTTCTAAGACTATCCTTTTCTTTTTGTAATGATTGATTATGAGGGCAAGCCCAATTGCTTGTCTTGGCCCCCGCTCTTATCAATGTAGTAGAGGTATTGTTGGACATGTCATGTGTAATGTTATTAGTTTTACTCTCTCTTGACTCTTGTTGTTATGATATGAATGATGTCCCTATTTTCTATTCCTATTTCTATTTTATTGCTTCTATGACCAAGGATGTATAATGATATGCTAAGAGGCTTGGTTGGGATCTCTTTGAGTTTCCCATGCACCATGTCACGTCTAAGCCCTAGGCTTGGGCCATGACAGCTAGTCTGTGAACCACTTTGACTAACTCTCACTTGTTTTCCTCCACATGGGTAGTGCTTCCATGTACAACTTGCTAATAGCGTAAGCAACCATATTAACTTTACCTGGATGGTAGAGAATACTCATGTAGAGTCTTTGAGTAACTCAAGCCATCTCCTTTGCCTGAAGTTAAGCACCTTCTGAGTGAAGACATATTGCAAGCTTTTGTGGCCCGTGAATACATCAACATCTGCTCCATATAAATAGTGATACCATATCTTGAGAGCAAATACCACTGCTGCCAACTCTAAGCCATTTCTAGAAGCATAGCAATAACCTTCCCTTTTTGCATCAATATACATCCCAATTGCACTCTTGATGAATCATAGTAGAGAACAAAACCATCGGTCCCATTATGCAAGGTCAACACTGGTGCAGTAGTCAACCTCGTCTTCAGCTTCTTGAAACTTTTCTCACACTCATCGGACCATTAAAACTTGACCTTCTTTTGAGTCAGTCTAGTCAATGGTGTGGCTATGGAAGAAAATCCTTCTACGAATCTTTAATAGTAACTAGCCAATCCTAGAAAACTTCTTATCTCAGTAAGCGAACTTGGTCTTGGCCAATTCTTGACTGCCTCAATCTTTTGAGTATCGACTTGAACTCTATATCCAGAAATGACATGACCCAAGAAAGCCACAAATTTGAGCCAAAATTCACACCTAGAAAACATTTCATATAACTCATGATCTTAGAGTATCTACAAAGCTATTCTGAGGTATTTGGCATGATCCTCCTTATTTATAGAATACACAAAAATGTCATTGATGAACATGATCACGAATGTGTCAATATATTTTCTGAATACTCTATTTGTTAGGCCAACAAAGAATGCAAGTGCATTTTTCAAGCCAAATGAATCACAAAACACTCAAAATGACCATATTGGGATAAAAAAAACCATCTTCTGGATGTCAAGTTCTCACACTTTCAACTGGTGATAGCTTGATTTGAGGTCTATCTTATAGAAAACAATGGCACCTTGAAGTTGGTCAAACAAGTCATCGATTCTCAGAAGGGGATATTTATTCTTGACTGTCACTTTATTCAGTTGACGATAGTCAATACATATCCTCAAAGAACCATCCTCCTTTTGCACAAATAAGACCGGAGCACCCCATGGAGAGACACTAGGCCAGATGAATCCTTTTTCTAACAATTCCCTTAACTGTTCCTTTAACTCTTTCAACTCTGTAGGGGCCATCCTATATGGTGGAATGGAAATCAGCTTGGTGTTAGGATTCTCGAAGTCGATTTCTCTATCAGGAGGGATACCAAGCAGATCCTCAAGAAACACATCAAGAAACTCACTCACAGTCGAGACAAAATTAAAAGAAGGGGGATCAACATCATTAGATTTGACTTGCACGAGGTGGTAGATACATCCCTTAGAGATTAATCTTTCGACACATCTAAATCTCCCTTCCACTCGACAACCGGCTCTTTTAATTGGAATTTGACAGTCTGAGTTCTATAATCCATAGAGGCATAGCAGGTGTGAAGCCAATCCATAGAAAGGATTATATCAAAATCAATCATGCCTAACTCAACCAAATCAACAAGAGTATCCTTATGAGAGATAGACATAAATAACACAATCCTTATAAATTCTCTCAGCTCGAATAAACTCACCAACAAGTGTAGAAATAGAAAATCGCTCAAGCAAGCACTCAGAGAGAATAAAATATCTACTTGCCACCATAAGGAGACACAAATGACAATGTGGTACTTTAATCCATCAAAACATATCAATCAAAACTAAAGACTCAAATCATACCTATCACAGCATCTGGTACAGTCTCTTGGTCCTGTTAATTCACCATCGTATATAGGAGGTTTGTTCCTTTACCTGGTCCTACTACAACACCTCTTTGGTTACCCCTCTATCCTTCTTCTTGTCCTCCTCAATTTGTTGCGCATAAACCATTATTCTTAGATGTTTATATCTGGGATTAATAATGCTACCTTATACTACCTCATCCTTGCTCGTCCTCTACCGTCTCTGGCAGACATGAAAAGTTGAATGAATTTCAAGCTATACTTTTTCACAGTTATCCCCTCATTTTTCAAGTTTGTAAATTCCTCAACCTTAGCCTCTCTCAACTCCTAAGGGAAAAACTAATCAAAGAAGGCACATTCAAACTCATTCGAAGCAGCAGGCTCAACATCCTCACCTAGACTCTCTTCTAATTGATTGTACAAAACATTGGCCATATCTTTGAGCTGATAAGTAGCAAGCTCAACTCCCTCAGTCTCGGTTGCATCCATGGTTTTCAACACCTTCTATATCTCATCAATAAACTTCTGAATGTGCTCCTCAACCTTGGACCCAGTAAAAACAGATGGGTTCATCCTTTGAAAATCTCTTAGTCTTAAAGCAACCGTCGACTTGTGAGAGCTAAAAGCAGGGGTCAGTGAACTTTGATTCCCACCCTGAGCAGCTACCATTTAGGTGAGCATGGCTATAGCTCGTGTAAAGTCACCCTCGGTAGTAGGGGTAGATGGAGCAGTAGGTGTCACAAGAACATTAGTAGTTCTTGCCAATTGATCTCGGCTCCTCATTTCCCTCTAAGGACGTACCTTAAAAGTAGGGTCCTCAATATCGTTATCTAAGGCATTCCTCTGGACTTTATAGTGCATCTTGGAGTCATGATTTGTAATTGTATAACGCATGAGTTAGAGAATAATTTTACAGAGTTTTCAACTCCATCATACAAACTCAGAATGTCAAAGAAGTGTAACCATTCCTAATGTCCTATAGCTTACTGCTTTTGAATGTGGTGCAAAACACAGACATAAAAAAGACTCCACTAGATATGACTTCATAGACTTCCTAGGACTCTTGAACTTTGTGCTATGATACAGAGTTTGTTATATCCTACTAGGGTACCCTTGGTGTGGCTGGCACTCAAATTTTATTATTACCCTCCGAGCGAAACACCTGGCCTCATCATCACATCATACTCAACAGCGGAAGAAATTAACTCAAATGAATATAATATCATCAATGAAAACTTACTCATAGTTTCAAAGGAATAAGTTTGAAATTATATAATACTCTTAACAAATCACTAACTTAATGTCTATGAAAACTCTACTCAATAATCTGGATGGTGCCATGACAAGCCATAGATACCTCAGATCAATAAAGTACTTAATAAAAGTAAGAAGATAAAAGGGCTTCTGCAGAACCAACTCTGAAGTGTACTGATCCAGATCTCAGCGATGTGTGGCCTGAAGCCCTCTATTACCTGTATTTGCATCATAAAATGATG
The DNA here is from genome assembly GCA_025642045.1 of Solanum sejunctum. Taxonomy (NCBI): domain Eukaryota; kingdom Viridiplantae; phylum Streptophyta; class Magnoliopsida; order Solanales; family Solanaceae; genus Solanum; species Solanum sejunctum. The sequence goes on from JAOTQJ010125403.1 coordinate 27,010, forward strand.
CAGGCCCACATGGACATCAGTACATGGAATATACTGGTAAGTAAACAGCTCAAACTAAAGGTTTAAATTACTTACCTCATCTCATCGACTCATGCTCAGCTCATTATATGCAAGTTATGAAACATATATATATATATATATATATATAGTAAAATTAAACTCAGTTTGAAATCTCATGCTCAATTCAATGATGCGTAGGAGTTTCTCTTAATTGACATCCTCATCCCACCACCTTTAATTAGGTGATACATAATAAATCAGCATCGTTGCCACGCCAGTCCCATACGTGCCATTGCATAGGACTATCAACCTCTTACTTGTATCCATAATAAATGTCCATTTATGGGACAAGAGCTACTAGAATGAGTTGTATGACTATGCTATGCTGGCAACATAGTTCTGTGGGTTAAAGTAAAGGTATACTCGCACCCTGCTCGGTGCTTGATACTCCTTCCAAGTCTAAATATGCTCAACTCATCATTTAGATCAATCATCAATACTCAACCAATTAACTCAAAACTCAACCTCATTGGGTTATCTCAACTCATCTCAAGTACTCATCAATTCATTCAATCAATATAAGCAATCAACCCGACATTCATTTAATGTAATCTCTCCAACTCGACTCGACTCAAACAGTCATTTAGACTCTCTTAATTTGACTCATGATGCAATGTAGATAAGTTCTTCGTGATAATATAAGTACACAAGCTCAACATTCTTTTTATGCTTAACAATACTTAAGTTTTCTCAACTCATCAATTATCCATAGACTCAACTCAACTTAGTTTACATATAGTATTCCATCAACTCATATTCATGCTTATCAAATATAAAGTCTTAGTTTCATGTCATAATAACAATGAAATCAGTAATTTCCTAAAATATATTATAAAGAGAATACACGAAAAAGTCTTAATTTAATCATAACTCGAGTAAATAAAAAGACATGTGGGTATTTAAATCTTATATGACCTTATAACTAAAATAGGTAATATTTACATGTTAAAGTGCTTAAAAGTAATACATAGTAAATATCATATTATAAAAGATATAAAAATAGAAGTAACTTACTAGTGTAGAATAGCCTAACTTGACCCGAATATGACTCGGACACTTCTAACACGATGTCAAACTGATTTTTAACACTTTAATTGAATAAAATCAGTATGAATATGATAGAGAATAGGAAGAAACATTAAATTTTGGTGTTGCAACTTTCAAAATCGAAAAAGACTCTTGTAGGCGAAAAAATCGGTGGACAGTCGTCCTTCGGTGCCCTTCACTGAAAGATGGTTGTCCTTCATCCAAAAAGTATTCTCATTCTTCTCACTTCGTCATTCCTAACAATCTTTCTTTCTGTGAGATCTTCAAATTCTGATCCAAACTTCATAAAATATTTGACTTGTGTACTTTCCTTTCTTGATATCCTCCTCACAATATTACAACTTAAGTAGATGAAATTTCTGGGTCGTTATACCTAGTCAGCCCATCCTTGAGTGGGAAAGTCATGGTGTGGTGGTCAAAGGCATATTCATTTCTTGTATTAAAGCCAAAAATTTAATTTTAAGGGTTGCCTTTACCATCTTGTGAGGGTTAGGGATATTGAGTCTAAAGTCCTTCCTATTGAATCGGTTTGGCGGTCAATGAATTTTTTGATGTCTTTCCTGATGAGCTTCCCTATGTCCCTCCCAAAAGAGAAATAGACTTTGGTATAGACTTCCTTCCCGATACACAACCTATTTTTGTTTCCCCTTACACTACAGCCCCAGCAAAATTGAAGGATTTAAAGGATCAATTGAGCTATTTTTTTGAGAAGGTTTTGATAAGGCTTAGTTAGTTACCCTGGGGTGCACCAGTGTTGTTTGTGAAGAATAAGGATAGTTCCCATAGAATGTCCATTGATTACCGACAACTTAATAAAGTTACCATAAGAACAAGTACCCTCTACCAAGGATTGATGACCACATTAATCAACTACAAGGGGCTAGTCACTTTTCTAAGATTGATCTTCAGTCCAGATACCACCATTTGAAGATAAAGGTGAGTAATATTCCTAAGATGGCTTTTCAGACTAGGTATGGGCACTTTATATTTATGGTTATATATTTTGGGTTTACTAATACATCGACTATATTTATAGATCTCATGAATGAGGTCTTTGAACCCTACCTTGACATGTTTATGATGGTCTTTATTGATGATATATTGATTTATTCCAAGAGTGAGGAAGAGGATATGAATCACTTGACGGTGATGTTGCAAATCTTGAGGGATGAGAGGTTGTTTGCTAAATATGAAAAGTGTGAATTTTGGTTGAAAGAGGTTGCTTTTCTAGGACATGTTGTGTCGGGTGATGGCATTAAGGTGGATCCCAAGAAGACAGAGGTGATAAGAAATTAGCCTAGACCATTGACTATGTCGAACATTAGGAGTTTCTTGGGTTTAGCAGGTTACTACCAGAGGCTTGTGAATGGCTTTTCTTCTATTACTTCTCGTATGATAAAGTTGACCCAAAAGAAGAAAAAATTTATTTGGACGGACAAATGTGAAAAGAGTTTTCAAACCTTGAAAGATAAACTTGTCTCCACTCCTATATTAGCTCTACCAGAAGGTTGGAAGGGTTTGTGGTCTATTATGATGCCTTAAGAATTATTAAGGGGTGTATTTTGATACAAAATTGAAAGGTGATAGCATATGCCTCTAGAAACCTTAAGGTGCATGAGCAAAATTATCCCACCCATGATCTTGAATTGGCGACCATAGTGTTTGCTTTGAAATTTTGGCATCACTACTTGTATTTTATGTTAATGGTTTACTGACCACAAGAGTTTCCAATATTTGTTCACTCAAAAAGATCTTAACTTGAGACAAAGAAGGTGGTTAGAGCCCCTTAAAGATTATGATGATTGTGCAATATCATCCCGATGAATCTAATTTGTGGTCGTTGCTCTAAGTAGAGTGTCCATGGGTAGTCTAGCTCATATTTAATGATGGTGGCAAAGAGGTGGCTAGAGAAGTTTATCGATTGGCTAGATTGTAGGTTAGGTTGGATAAAGCTGAAAATGGTAGTGTAATGGTTGTTGATGGTTCTAGATCTTCTTTGATTGAGAAAGTAAAGTATAAACAAGATCTTGACCCCATTTTGATAGAGTTGAAGGCCTTGGTGAAAGATGGTAAAGTGGAGGTTTTCTCCCTAGGGGGAGATGGTGCCCTTAGGTAAGAAGGTAGGTTGTGTGTGCCTAATGTCTATGACTTAAGGGCATTAATCTTGACGGAGGCTAATAATTCATCCTATCCTATTCACCCCAATTCTGTACAGATGTATAGACACTTGAGAGAGGTGTATTGGTGGGATGGTACGAAGATAGATATTGCCAAATTCATAGTTTGATGTCACAATTGCCAACAAGTGAAATTCGAACACCAAAGGTCGGTTGGCCGAGCCCATGATAAAGAGATTCATACTTGGAAGTGGGAAGTGATAGACAAAGATTTTGTGGTTGGGTTGCCTAAGACTAGGAGAAGCTCTGACACTATTTAGGGTATTGTGGATAGAATGACAAAGTTAGCTCACTTTCTACTGATCAAAACCACTTATGGTGTCGATGATTATGCCAAGTTGTATATTCATGACTTAGTTAGATAGCATAGGGTGCCCTTGTCTATCATTTTGGATCAAGGTGGTTTATTGAATTATCATTTTTGGAGGTCCTTACAAAGAGGTCTTAGTACCAAGGTCCAACTTAGCATGGATATGCTTAGAGCTTATGTTTAGGAGTTTAAGGGTAATTGGGATGAACATGTTCCACTTATTGAGTTTGCTTACAACAATAGCTACCACTCAAGCATTGACATGGCTCCTTTTGAATCTTTGTATGATAGGCATTGTAGATTGCCAATTGAGTGGTTTTATATGGGAGAGATGGCTTTATTAGGCCTAGCTTTGGTTATGGAAGCATTAGAGAAGGTGAGGTTGATAAGGGTCATAAGCCTTGGTGATTGGGTTTACTTGAAAATCTCACCCATGAAGGGTGTGGTCCGATTTGTCAAAAAAGGAAATTGAGCCCATGGTTTGTGGGTCCTTATAAAGTTTTGAGAAGAGTTGGTAAGGTTGCATTTGAGTTGGAGTTGCCTATGGAGATGAATATGGTTCATCCGATCTTCCATGTGTCCATGTTAAGTAACTCTGTGGGTGACTCAACTGCTATAGTGCCCTTAAAGGTTGTGGGTGTTGTAGAAGATAATGTGACCTATGAGGAAGTCCAGGTGGAGATTCTAACTGGACAAGCAAAGAGATTGAGAAATATGCAATATCCATCAATGTCCTTTGGAGGAATTAACAAGTTGAAAGTGCCACATGGGAAGCCGTAGCGGACATGAAAAAGTGATACCCATATCTCTTCCACTCTACTCAAGTCGAAGATAACAATTTAAGTATCCTATATGATTTTAAGTTTTAAGTTTTAGCCCTCATGTAATTTTACATACATTCATGTTTATAGTAACAAGTTTATGCTGATTTTTAACATTCATGTTGAGATTTTCTAAAATGATGTTTAAATGCATTTTTTGCAATCATGTCGGGTGATGTGCTGTCAAAATACAACATATTTGATGCCTAAAACAAGGAATTTTTGGAATTTCTTAATGAGACTTTTTATGGTTTTTATGTTTGTTTTTGCATAAAATACAGGTTGTCCTGATTTTTGGGAAAAGTAGCAGATTTTTACATTACAAGTCATAGCCCAAGCTAAGACTTGTAGAAGGTATTCATAGTAATTGACACCTTCCAAATATCAAAATTTGAGAAATTTAAGTCAGTCATACAAGTCCAGAGTACGGAACGTAGTCTTCACTATGACCGTAGAAGAGGACCTCATAGTGATTAACAGTGTTGAATTAAGCTGCACCAAGACATGCAAGGGTAGACTACAAGAAGACTCTACGAGTCATAGATCAGACGGTGACTCGTAATATGGATCATAGAAGCTAAATCCAAAATGCCAAATGCTCACTATGAAATCCCGATTATGGCTTGTAGGTCACCCTATGAGTCATTCAACGAATCGTAACTACTTTTAACCAAGCTTTTCTTCTTTATTTTTTAGGTTCCTTTTGTAAATAGTATAAATAGTTTAAGTTAGGGTTTTAGAAAGAGGAAGGATTCAGATCATATTGTAGAGATTCTAGAAAATATTTTTTAGAGATTTTTCTTGGGTTTAGTGTAGACTTTTAGGGTTTTACTTCGAAGACCCTATTTGGGGATTTAAAATCACTTGTAATCAAACTCAATTTTTTAAGCTTGTGATTTCAACATAAAGGTAGTTTTTGTTCTTCATTTTCTTTGGGTAATTTCTCAACCATGTTTATTATTTCATTTTTTTGTGATTTTGCCCTAGTTTTGAGTAGCTAAACTCCCCCAACTTGAGGTTGTGGGAACTATTAGTAGCTAGATTCTAATAACTCAGATTATTTGCATTTCTTTAATTTAGTATTTGTATGTATTTTCCATTTTCCTTTGGAATGCTTGTTGTTTGGTGGTGGCCAACACCAAAAACAGCGTGGTGTCATGATCCCGACCAAGGTAGTGATGAATAGGAAAAGGAAATAGATGATTGATGTGTTTTCATCTAATCAACCAAACCTGACCAAGGAGAGATTGACAGGGATAATGGGTAACAGTTAGTTGGTTGTCGACCAAGCGCCATGGTGAAATTCAACCTTCACCTTCACAAGAGGGCTAGAAGAACCTGAGTTACCATTATGCATGCAATATCACAATTAGGATTATATTATCTGGGGTACTTGAGTTAGTGAATCATGGGGAGCACAATTCCTAAGTAACTCCTCAAATTGATTATCTTTTCGTGATTATTAGTATAGTAATTTGCGAACTCCTCTCTCATTCAAGAGAATATGGTCGATTGATACTTGAAATGATTGTTGGTGAGTCTATTTGGTCAAACCGCATATGCCCTATGGATTCAACCCTAGCCTCTTGTTAAGATTATACTTGATAGTGACTGCTTTACTTTTGGAGCGTGAATATCAAAATTTATGGCGACGTTGCTGGGGAATCCAACTAGGTTTTTGACTTGATTTCACTAGTGATTAATTCAAGTGGTTAATTCTAGATTATCTTATATTTTACTTTTATTTTAGTTTTTCTTGTTTGGTTTGTATTGCAAGGTGTATTAGGTTTATTTCCTAACACAAGGAGCCAAGGCAATCCCTTAGTTCTAATCAACTTGGAGATCCATCGAATTGAAAGAAGAATGGCCCAAGAAAATGAGGACATCATGATTGATGAAGCTATTGGTCAACATGATGATGATGTGGGTAGAAAGCAAAACCCACCTCAAAGGGAGAATAGGCTACACCATAGGGAATTTAACAAAAATGCTTATGGTTGGAATCTATATAGGTTGAACCCAATGGCCATGGATGTCACTGGAACGATAGTGTTGCCACCACTACCGGCCGACACTATGTTCACTAGGTTTAGTGGTCTCCTACAAATGCTCCAAAGGTGTGGTTTGTTTATGGGGATACCTTCTCAGGATCCACATAGTCATCTCTATAATGTTATGTTTGTTTGCAAGAGTGTGATGGGTACACAAAATCTTTCAATGGAGGCGGTTATTTGAAGAGTGTTCCATCTATCTCTAACTACAAATGTAGCAATATTGTTGTCAGAAAGTCCACAAAGTTCGATCAAAAGTTTGGGCCAAGCTACAAAGAGCCTTTTTAGAAAGGTATTTCCCAAGGTCCAAAAAGATTAAGCTCAAAGATCAAATCAACAACTTTGAGTAGTTTCCTGGTCATTCAAATAGTACAACTTGGGAAATGTTCACCAAGTGGTTGTGGATAGTTTCGGATCATAAAATTGTTGATGATGCCTTATTGGAGGTCTTTTATCGGGATCTTGATGAGAATAGTCCAGCTTGTGCCGATACAATAATGGGAAGCATGTTTTTTTTATCAACCTTTTGCAGGGATCGCCGAAAGAGTGGACTAAGTGGTCAAAACAAATAGAGCATGGGGTCAAAGATAGAGAGGTACAACTACTTCTTGTATGGTGAACACCAAAAATGAGGAGATTATGCATTTAACTTTCCCAACTTTGCACTAGTAAAGAGAAGATTATGCAATAACTTTCTCAACTTCGCACAAGTATGGACTTGTTATTGAAACAAAAACAAGCAAGTGTTCATGTGGTGACTCACTAACCTCTAAAGGTGACGTATGAAGACTCCTTCTTTGATGAAGATGCTTGTTTTGTCAATAATCAAGTAGTGGGTTTCCAAAACAATGCCTAAGGTCCAACTCGGACTATTGGAGGCAAGGTTCTGGAAATCAAGGTCGAAACTATAATGAGAGGGTGCATATAGAGATAACCGTAGCAGTTATTATGAAAGAGAAAGAGTATCAAAGGCCAAGTGGGTGTGAAGAGATGGATATATGAATGGTCCCTATGTGCTTCCCCATAATCGTGATATTGGGTCTAGTAATTCTAGGATTGAGGAAATGTTTGGAAAGTTGTTTAAGAGGTCCGATCATCAAGACAAGACTTTGAAGGTTATGAAGTCGAATATTTCAAGTATCAATCAAAAGATAGAGTCTCATTCAGTGGCCATCAAACAATTAAAGCAAGAATGATGGATATTGCATGGCGGTCATGATAAGAAGTCGGAAAAGTACCATACTCCCCCCAATGTTGGCAGTTGTTGATGATGATTGTGAAAAGAATGTTGATAAGGTAGCTAAAGTGAATAAGGAGAAGCATAAGCCTAGAAAGTACAAGACTTTCCCGAGACCTCTTCCTCCTTTGCCTCAAAGACTTAAGAAAAAGGAGGAAGAAATCAAGTTTGAGTACTTTCTAGCAATTCCCAAGAAATTATCGATGAACATGGCCGAGTTATGCAAGGTGCATGAAAGATCTAGTCAAGAAAAAGCAAATGGTAAGTCAAGATCTTTCCCAAAGGTTTCGACACTGTAGTGCCATCACTACCAAGTCATTGGTCCAGAAATGTAAAACCCAGGTGTTTTCACCATACCATGCACTGTCGGAGAATTACCATTTGCGAAAGCTCTTTATGGTCTGGGTGCTAGCATAAATTTGATGCCACTTTCCATCTTCAAAAAGCTTGATTTGGGTACTCCTATTCCTATAAAAATGTGGTTACTAATGGCAGACAAAACAGTTAAAAAACCTATAATGGTACTTTATGATGTGTTGGTATAGGTAGACAAATTTATATTTCCTGTAGATTTTGTTAGTAATGACAGTGAAGTTGATTTTACAATTCCAATCATTTTGGAGAGGCCTTTCTTAGCCACATGTCACAGTCTGGTTGATATGGAAAAGGGACTGCTCACATTCATGTTTGGTGAAGAAGCTATGGTATTTCAGGCCTATCAACAAGGTAGCAAGTAATGTGATTTGAGATTCAATAACTGAAACTGTTGATGATGATGAGTCATGGGTCCCGATCGAGCTACATCTAGGAGTTGATACTTTGGAGGTGATGTTGATGAATTTTGATGGTGATAGCATCCCAGATTATGAGGAAATAACAAACACTCTAGGGGTATCATTTAGGCCTAGACATAAGATAAAGTTGGAGGTAGATTTGAAGAATAGGGAATCTCCACCCACAAAGCCTTCCATAGATATCCAATCGGAGATAGAACTGAAAGCACACCCATCACATTTAAAATATGCAGTTTTGGGAGAGCATGATACATTGCCAGTCATCACTGTTGCAGACTTGAGTGTGAATCAGGTTGAGGCTCTTGTATCAGTACTTAAATAATTGGAAAGGGTTATTAGTTGGACCATTACAAATATCATTGGGATCCCTCCCAGAATATACACTCACAAAATTCAACTAGTTAAGGACTAGAAGCCTAGCATCGAGCATCAGAGATGGGTAAATCCTCTAATGTAGGAGGTGGTTCAGAAAAAATTAACCAAGTGGTTAGATGCAGGAGTAATCAATCCTATTGCCGACAATGAGAGCGTGAGCCATGTTCAGTGTTTTCCAAATAAAGAAGGTATCACAGTAGTGTCAAATACTAAAAATGAATTAATTCTTATGCTATCAGTTACAAGATTGAGGGTGTGTATAGACTATACAAAGCTGAATGCCTCAACAAAAAATATCACTTTTTAATGCCATTCATGGATCAAATTCTTGATAGACTTGCAGAAAAGGGTTGGTACTGCTTCCTAGATAGATATTCAGGGCACAATCATATTGTTATTCTCCAGAAGATCAAGAGAAAACTACTTTCACCTGTATGGTATATTTGCTTTTAAATGAATGCCATTCAGATTATGCAATGCTCTAGATACATTTTGAAGATGTATGATGTCTACTTTTTCTTACATGGTAGAGATCACCATTAAGGTGGTCATGGTCAGTGTGGTTGGTCAGTCATTTTAGAATTGCTTGGCACACTTGCATGATGTCTTACAAAGATGTGTGGAAAGTCATTTGGTGTTAAAATGGGAGAAATGTCACTTTATAGTCAAAGAGGTACTGTATTAGGACATAGAATTTTAGGTAAAGGCATTGAGGTTGATAAAGCTAAAATTGAAGTATTTAAGAAACTCCCATCTCCCATCTTAGTAAATGATGTTAGGAGCTTCTTGGGTCATGTAGGATTTTGTTGACATTATACAAAAGATTTCTCTAAAATTTCACACCCGTTGTGCAAGCTTTTGGAGAAGGATGCCAAATTTGTGTTTGATGATGCTTGTATGCACGCTTTTAAAGAATTGAAGAAAAGTTAAACCTCAACATAAATTATTGTGGCTCCTGATGATCAAAGACATTTGAAATAATATGTGATGCCAGTGGGGTTACATTAGGTATGGTTTTGGGATAGCGCAAGGAGAAAGTTCTACATCCTATTTACTATGCCAGCAAAGCCCTGAATATAGCCTAGAAAAACTACACAGTCATATAATAAGAGTTGCTTGTATTAGTTTTTGCATTTGAGAAGTTACACTCATATCTATTGAGTGCTAAAGTGATAGTGCACATGAACCATATAGCATCCAAGTATTTAATGGACATAAAGGATGTAAAACCAATATTGATTAGATAGGTGCTTCTACTGCGAGAATTTAACTTTGATGTGATTGATCGAAAAGGGTCAGAAACCAAGTTGCTAACTACCTCTCCAGATTAGAAGATGGGGCTTTGATGCATTTTGAGAATGACATTAATATTAACAACTCTTTTCCTTATGGAAGAGTATTAGCAGCGTCACATGATCTTATACCATGTTTGCAGTCTATGCTAATTAATTGGTGAGTGATATTATGCCTTCTGACCTAAATACCCACCAATGTTGCAAGTTCATGCATGATGTAAGAAAATTTTTCTAATATGACCCATACCTACTCCATAAATATGTTGATGGAATTAGTCGTAGATATGTTCTGTAAGTTGAAATGATGAGCATTCTCGAGGCCTGCCACTCCTCACTAGTGGGTAGTCACCATAGTAGAGCTCAAATGGCCTACAAGATATTATAATATGGATATTATTAGCCCACTATACATCAAGATGCTCATGATTATGCTAAAGCTTGCAATAAATGTCAAAGATATAATGAATTTTCACATAGGTAGGAACTTCCTCTTAACCCTATCTTGGTGATTGAGTTGTTAGATGTTAGGAGAATCAATTTTGTGGGTTCTTTCACTAGCTTACATGGGAACAAATACATCTTGGTAGCTGTGGATTATGTATCTAAATGGGTAGAAGTCGTAGCTTTGCAAAATAATAAGGGTTAGATTGCCACGGGTTTCCTGCGACGGAATATTTTCTTTAGATTCGGAACGCCTTGAGCTATCATTAGTAATGGTGGTTCTCATATTTGTAGTAGATTCTTCGAAGCTATCCTTGAAAAGTATGATGTGAAACACCTAGTTGCAACACCTTACCATCCTCAAACAAGTGGGCAAGTAGAGGTGACGAATAGAGAGATTAAACAAATCCTTTCTATGATGGTGAATGAAAATCATGCTAATTGGTCTAAGAGGTTGGATGTTGCATTGTGGGCATGTCACACCACTTTCAAAACACCTATTCTCAGGTATCCATATCAACTTATGATTTTGAAAGCGTGTCATTTGCTAGTGGAATTGGAGCATAAGGCCATGTGGGCACTGAAAAAGTTGAATCTACATTGGAATAATGTAACTTCATCTAGGTTGATGCAAATTAATGAACTTGATGAGTTTAGGTTGAGACCTTATGAGAGCTTGGCACTATACAAGAAGAGGATGAAAGCTCAGCATGACTACTGCGTTGAAAATCCCCAATTTGCACCTGGAGACTTGGTACTACTCTCTACAACTCTAGATTAAAGTGGTTTCTAGGGAAGCTCAAATCTAGGTGGCTGGAGCCCTTTTGAGTAGCACTTGTCTTTAGTCATGGTGCCATCAAATTAGAAAGTCGAGATGGAAAAATCATCAAGGTCAATGGTCAAAGAGTCAAGCTTTACATGGGAGACATGGAGGAAATGAAGACAGTGGATGAATGGGACCTTGAGGAGGCATAAGTGCTAAACCTTGCCTCGTCGTTCCACGACACTAAATTAGGCGCTACTTGGGAGGCAACCCAAGGTGTGCCCCTTGTTTTTCTTTTCACTTTTGTTATCTATTTTGAGGACAAAGTATCATTTTTGGTGGGGTATGGGAAGTTATGGACTTGAATAAAGTCTGAGTAGTGTTTAGTCCATAACTATCCTAGTTTTGATATCCCAAGATTTTTTTGCCGTGTTTCTTTTTTCTTGTGGATTATTTTACTTTCAAGTTGAACCGACAAGTTTTAGGTGTTGTAGATAATTTGTGGATATATGGTAATTAATACTTTTGGCATATATAGTTTTGAATGATTTTATTAAATGCATTGAAATATGTTATGTCCATTTTTGTAAAATCTGTTTGCATAAAAATACACATAAGTAGGTTTGTACTTTAATCTTCTTAAAGTAAGAAAAATGTTTTACAAAACTATTTCACAACCTCACACCTCAAAACTTCACCCTAATACAAGTTTTGAATATTGATTTTCAATATTACTTTCGAATTCAACTCCTAATTCTAAATTTGTGATTTGATTCTTGACCTTGCCTATTATTCGAGTTTTGAGTTGACTTAGGATGGAATTTCAGTTTAGATGGTTTGTCCCAAATTTGGATTAATGATTGAGTCATGAATATAGTATCAGGATGATATTTTGAGTAAGATGTTGGATTGAGATTTTTGGTCAAAAGTTAAAGTCGTATTGCAGGTTAAGTGTTTGGTTGGATCCTATATCAAGTGTAAAGGTCGAATCGCAGATCAAATTTCAAGGTTAGATCTTGGTTTGAAAGTCCATGCCTAGATCAAAAATTAAGGTTAGGCGTGAGTCATATTTGATGTCGGATCCCAAAGTTGAGTACTGCATCATATGTCAATATTGGGCCCTAATTCAAAGTCGATACCAACTAAAATTTTGGATCCTAGGTCGGGTCGGATTCCATTTTGGTTGTCAATCTTTGGATTCTCGAAATTAGATCCCATATTAGTCACTGAGATTGAGTGTCAATTCCCGGGTGGGATTGGTTCCATGTCGAAAATGGGTAATATATTTAGGAGCTTAGCAATTGTGCAAGAACTTGTAATATAATTCAGGTAACGAGAAAAAGGAAAAAATGGAATGGACAAGGGATGCATAACTCGAAAACAAAAAGCATGTATCATACTAATGAGTCATATGAATAACACGCATCGACTAGGGTTATCAACTTTACAACTCATAAAACATGGATTACAATCCATAAGCTTCAAATTTTCTTGCTCACTGCAGATGTAAATAACATAACCTTTAAACAATTAACTATATTACTTGTTATTTCACCTTGTTGATCGGCACCTAACACCGAACACGTGGAGCTTCAACATCCCATTATAGCATAGTTATACACAAAGTTACCTGATCTCTTTCTGCCAAGCAAGTACCATTATGGAGGACAATCACCCTGTACCGATGAATTAACCTCAACAGACCCTTTGCCCCTGGGTCCTCCAACTACAATCAAACTATCACAACATACCCAGACCCCACTGTGCTAGGACATTGCTTGTTTAGGCAATTGTCTGGTGGTAACACATGCTTTGCTTTCCTTATCGTACTTTCTGACCTCTATGGTATTATAATCAACAACATATAATTGGTTATTTATGATTGCTACCAAAGAAGGTGCTTAGGAAACAGAAGCGATGTCACTCCTAGCTGTGTTAGGTCACATAGGGACATGTTCGGGATTTCAGTCCATGATCCTGTTGCTAGATGATACTCCTCTATAGAGGCCAACTACTTTGATTTGGGTCCTCAAATGCCTTCTATAAAATAGAACTTACCATCCATGAAGATGCCATTGTACATCTCACATGGCTGATTCATGATAGATAAAATCCTCCATATGGCTTCCTCAAAAATGTACATTTCAGCTGAGCTAAGGATTTTACCTCATGAATCACAACCACCAGCCAAAATGGAAATCTCTCCCGGCTCACAAAACCAAAAGAAAAATGTTGGCTCACTCATCTGTATCCCGGATGACCAAGCATTAGTCGATAAGCTATCTCGGTAAATTAACCTGCGCCAACCCATGCTTTATAAAAACAAGAAGCTCCATAACAACCACCAAGATACCTTGTTGGAGAACACAATGCATTCATTTATATTAATGGTTGGCAGATGCATCCAACCACACCTATTAAGGTCAAACACTTCCCACTTGGGGGGCTACCATAAGAAATACACCCAATGCACAATGAAATCATTTTTTTGCCTCAATCTATAAAGTTCACCACTCCTTACTAATAACCAAAATTCACTATTCAAAGTTGCTATGATGCCATAATCTGACCTACAGAATAGAATGAGAGAGCAAATAGAGTTATCATGACAAATGTATACCATAATTAGAACTATTTTTATCATAATTATTTTTATCAAAATACCTACACTTTGATAATGCAAATGTAGCGATTTTGAATAGAGAACTTTATAGGTTGAGGGAAAAAAATAGTGTCATTGAGCATTGGGTATATTTCTTATGCTAGCCCCCAGTGGGAAGTGTTTGAGATTACTAGGTATAGTTAGATGCATCTACCAACCATGAATCCAAATGAAATCTTCATGTTCTCTGATAAGGAATATTTGACGATTGTTATAGAGCTTCTCATTTTTTGAAAGGATGTGTTGGCGCAAGTTATTTACTTGGATAGCTTACCGACTAATACTTGGTCATTTGTGATATAGATGAATGAGCCAAGATTTTTTTTTTGGTTTTGCCATCCATGGAGAGATTGCCATTTTGGCTTTCGGTTGTTATTCACAAGGTAAAATCCTTAGCTAAAATGTACAATTTGGAGGAAGTCATGTGGAGGACTTTGTCTAGCATGAATAAGCCACGTATTATGTGCTCTAGCATCTTTAAGGATGGTAAGTTCTATGTTATAAGAGGCATTGATCAGAGGATCAAAATCAAAGTTAACATATGCAGAGGAGTATAATTTGAATAGTAGGAACATGGACTTAAATCCTGAACATGTCTCGTGTGCGATGTAACAAGACTAGGAGTAACATCCCTCCTGCTTCCCAAGTACCTCCATTAGTGGCAGATGTAAATAACCAATTGAATTCTACTAGTTATGATGCCATGGAAGTCAGGAAGTATAACAAGGAAATCAAAGCATAAGTTACCATTAGACAGTTGCTTGAACGAGCAACGTCCTGGCATGTTTAGGGTTTGGATTTTCAACATATCATGATAGTTTGATTGTAGTTGGAGGGCCTAGGGATGAAGGATATAATGAGGTGAATTCATGAATACTAGGTGAAGGGCCTCCATAGCAGAAAGAGATCATGTTACTTGGCAGAAAGAGATCAGGTATAGGTAGCTAATGGAACTTGTCCCATGAGGAAGTTCTAGTTGGGTGTTGGGTGCCAATCAAAAAGGTGAAATAATGAGCAATATAGTTAATAGTTTAAAGATTATGTAATTTACATTTACAGTGAGGAGGAAAATTTGAAGCTCTAAGATTGTAATCTAGGTTTTATGAGTTGTAAAGCTGATGAAATCGTAACCCTAGTTAATACGTGGTACTCATGTTGTACATTCTTATGATATATGTTTTTATATTTTTGTGTTATGCATCACTTGTAGTTATTGAGTTTTCCTTGTACTTGTTAACTGAGCTTGTGCAAGAATCCCCAGTTAGTGTAATACATAAGAAATTATATTGCCAGTTCTCTCACAATTACTTCTTTTGCTAGTCAAATTGAGGTTAGGTGCGAGTCAAATTTGAGGTCGGATCTCAAAGTTGAGTAGCATGTGATATGACAAAATTGGACCCTACTTCAAAGTCAATGCTAACTCATATTTTTGATCCTATGTTAGGTCATGTCGAGTTTTACATTCTTGGAATCTGATCCCATATTAGTTGTCACGACCCAACCCCGGGGCCGCGAATGGTGTCGATAGGACACCGCGACAACCACTTATACTGAATCTTTACTT
>JAOTQJ010125415.1:0-10413 GCA_025642045.1 Solanum sejunctum
GCATATGTATATATATTTATATAGTAATGTTTGTTATTGCTGGGTTCGCTGTTTGCAGGTGAGGCTAGTCAGTAAAATAGAGGAAACGCTGCCAAAATTTCGAGAAATTCCTTAGTTATTGTGTATGAAAATCCGGTTTCATGTATGTCTGGGCGCCCGACCAGCACTAATCATGGCCCCGGAGTTGGGGCGTGACATATAAATATTTAAGCTAAATAAGATGAGAGATTTATATTAAAAAGGAATATTGAATAACTAAAATTAGCAAAGAAAATACATTAAAAACTAATAAAGTGAATGGTCTTTTTGTAAACAAGCATAATATTCTTAAAATTTATTCAACATAATTTATCCCATCATTATTAATCCCAACATAATTTATCACATCATAACTTATATTCAAACTAAACTATCCCTAAAAGTTGTGATAGCCAAGTTGATTGATTCACAACAAATGGCCTTCATCAAAGGTAGACAAATCATGAATGCAGTGCTAATGAAGTTGTTGACTCCATACTTGACCAAAACAAATCTCGAATCTAGAGTAAGCTTAGACAATAGAGAAGGCATATGACCATGTTAACTAGAAGTACTTATAGGATTCTATGAGAAGAATGGATTTTGGCCGCAAGCGAATACAACGGGTAAAATATTGTATCTCAACTGTGGATTTTCAACACTTAGCAATGGCTCAACCGCAAGATTTCTTTGTGTACAAAGGGGTTTTAGATAAGGTGATCCTTTATCACCCTTTGTCTTTTTTATAGCTATGGAGGATCTTCATAGCACGATCATAACAACAAACACGAATGGGTGGCTCAAAGGATTTTATGTGGCTAGAAGTGGAGAAATGAACTTGGAGATAACTCACTTGCAATATGTTGATGTAATGTGGACTAACGTGAGACGCTGAGGGTGATTTTGATACTTTTTGAAGGAATTTCTGTGTTACATATCATTTGAGGAAAAGTTTCCTATGTCCTACTAAAGAGGTCCAGTACATGGAGATTTTGAATGCAGTCATAGGTGGGGAATTGGGGAATGTACCCACCATTTATCTAGGGATCTCATTAAGAAAAAAATCACAATCAACTAAAATATGAAATAGTGTAATTGAAAGGTGTGAAAACAAATTGGCAAGATGAAAGACTCAATATCTCTTTGGGGGAGGCAGATTAACTCTCATCAACTCATCGTAGATTCACTTCCAACCTATACAATGTTTGTTTTCCCTATTCCAGTAGGGGTGGGTTATTAAGAGACTGAAAAAGGTAAGGAAGAAATTTATCTGAAATGAAACAAGGAAGAGTTATAATTTGGTCAAATGGGAAGCAGTGAAAACTAAGAAAAGACAAGGGGGGTTAGGAATCAAGAATTTGAAATTCCAAAGCAGGGCCTTAAAATGTAGTGGTAATTGAAGTATAGCAATGAGAACCAAACTCTATGGAAGAATGGTATTAATGCTAAGTATGAGGAGGAGGACCACTGGATGACCAAAGAAATAACGACACCCTATGGATTTAGTTTATGGAGGTCTATCAGAATATTATGGAGTGAATTCAAAACCAATTAATATTAAAGTGGTAAATGGGGCTAAAGCTAATTTTCGGAGAGATGAATGGCATGAGGAAGAAAGGTTGAAAAATCTATTTTCAGATATTTATGCATTAGTTTTCCTCAACAAAAGACTATTGTAGAATTTTAGACTCCCCATGGATGGAACTTTAACTTTCGAAGGCACCGAAATAAGTGGGAGATCCAAAGAGTTGCACATTTCCTTAGTATCATCGAACAATTCAATGAGTTATAGGTAGGCCGAAGATACCTTATGGTGGAAAGGTAACAAGAAGGGTCACTTCAAAGTAAGTAATGCTTATAGGTTGATGAATCGAACACTTCAGTGCATAAACAACTTGGAAAGGCATTTGGAAAAATATACTTTCACACAAAGTGGCCTGTTTTATATGGTTGCTAGCCAAAGAAGCATCGCTTACCCAAGACAAGACAACCTGATTAGGGGAGGGCTACCAATTTGTCCTAGACAGGTTTTTTTTGTGGGGAAAATGCTGAGACAATTAACTGTATGTTTCTTCATTGCAAAGTCACTGGATAACTATGGGGGATTTTCTTAAATCTCAAAGGCATCTCATGGACTATGCCCGAAAAGAATACTGAAGCAATCTAGAGCTGGGAGGAAGTTGGTGTGCAGGCAAAAGATAGAGATAGATGGAGAATTGTCCCTGCTTGTATCTGGTGCATAATTTGCAAGGAAAAAAATGCTAGATATTTTGATAGCATAGAGAATAGTATGCAAAAAACGTAAACTGCCTACTGTACTATGTTTTTTTGTATAATCAATTGTATCAAATGACACCATCTTCATAATTGATGTCCTAGATTCACTTAGGTAGGAGTTAGCAGTATGTTGAAGTAATTTTTCTAATTTAGTTTTTAGTACAACCTATGTACTGTTCGTGAGAAATATACAGAGATACTAGCTCAAAGAAAAAGAAAGAAAAAGGAGGCTCGATAACCATTTCTATGTGTCTTGTGAACAACTTGCATATTATTATTATGCTTATGATTGATGTTTGGCCATTGACGACCCTCTGCAATGATATACTCCATGCTTTGGAAAGACAAATTATGATGCTTTATTTTGAAAATGGTTATCGTTTCATGCTGTATTTTAAGTAAATATAAACAACAACATACCAGTGGAGTCCTACAAGTAGGGTCTGTGGAGGGTAAAATACACACAGAAAATACTAGATATAAAATAAAACAACTAGAATGAAAAACAAATGATGATTTTCTAAAGAAAAATAGAAGTGACTAAAATAAATGACAGATAATAACAACAAAATATATAAAGATACGACTACCTTTACTAACCTACTATATCGTAAGGACAGACATCATCCTACCCCTACCAGCTATCTAATCTTTTATCCTAATATACCACCTCCACTCATTTCTAACTAAGATGATGTCCTTGGTGATATAAAGCTACATCATATCCTATCTAATCACCTCCCCCTAATATTTGTTCGTTCTGCCTCTACCCCTCCGTATAACCCCTAATCCAACCTCTCACATCTCCTAATAGGTGCGTAAACACCTCTTCTCTGCATTTTAGGTACATATAATTTCATAAATTGAGTAATGTTATGACATGATACAATAACAAAAGGTTTACTTAACGACTTTGAAACCAGTACATATCTACCTAATTATATATGAGCAACCATGTTCCATACTATTTACAAATGACAGTCTATTAATTGACAAAACTTATGAGGAAGATATTATTAACTATGATAAATCACTTAAGAGGGAAATGATTTTATCAATATGCATTGCAAATAATCTCTCAATAAGAAATAATAGGTTCATGAAAGTGCATATTGATACACAAGTCATTCTCAAAAGAGGAAGTTTTAGGTATCTTGGGTTGACAATCCAAGGAAATAGGCAGATTGAAGATAACGTTACACATAACATTGGAGTAGGGTGGTTGAAATAGAGGCTAGCATCTCCTCTGACAATAATGTGTCACCACGACTTAAAACAAACTTCTATAGAATGGTTGTTAGACAAGTTGTATTATATGAGGTGAAGTGTCGGTCAATTACAAACTTGTACATACAAAATATGAGTAACAAAAATGAGGATGAGCACACTAGAAGAGATATGAACAGGAAATGAGAATATAAGAGACAAGTTGGATGTGCCTTTGGTGGTGGACATGATGAGAAAAGCGAATCTAACCTGCTTCAAGCATGTGAAGAGGAGATGCTAGGAGGCTCCCGTGAGAAGGTTTGAGAGGTTGGATATGGTAGATATAGTCAAAGGTAAATGCAGGCCTAAAAATTATTGGAAAGAGGTGATTAGATAGAATATAACACAATTGTAGCTTAACAAGTATATGACCCTAGATAAGAGATTATGAAGGTCAGAGATCATAATAGAAGGTTGGTAGGTAATTGACTGTTGTCTAATTTTTCTCAATTTAGAATTAGTAATAACTTTATTACCACTTGTTGTTTTCTTTCCTTCAATTATTGTTTTATTTGTTTTGTTATTGTTCTTTTCTATATTATTCTAATCATGACCTCTTTTTTACTGTATTTTCTTTTCATAACTGCTTAGAATTATTTTATTTGAGATGAGCATCTTTCGAAAATGATCTCTCTCTACCTTCACAAGGTAAGGATAAGGGTTGTGTACCCACCATCTTCCCAACCCCAACTTGTGAAAATATACTATGCATATTGTTGATGAATGATGATAAAGCATTTAGAAGGCAATGATTTTAGGACAAGAAGATGACGAAATATATGATTGCAAGTAATGGGCTCGTAAGAAGAATGACTTCCAAGAACTATTAGCATCTCAAATTATATCACGATCTTGACATATGTGATTGCAACTAATGGATAAGAAGATGTTGATGACATACCTTTTGCACTTCCCAAGCAATTGTCCGAGATAGATCATTGAGCTTTAAAAAAGACATGTCCTTCATAGACTTGATCTGCATTATAAACTTTCATTAAGACAACTGCAAAAATGTAAAAAGTGCATTCCCATGTAAGTGATAAACTTAGGAAGTAGAGAACAAACTAGAGAATTCTAACAAAGGTTAAAAAGTGAAGTAGAATAGGATTACAACTGATTAACATGTAAATGATAATAGAAGCAACAAGCTTTGCTCCATTTAGCTTCTAACGGTATACATTTCAACTCACATCAAGAGTACAACTTCCATAATGTTATCATAGAACAAACCAACCAAGAGGAATTAGAATATTCTTTTTTATAGTTTTTTAGTATAAAAAAACTTTTTTAGTAATTAGTTTGGGAGACATAATAAGGTTTAATGGCAATCATCATTTTTTTTCAATCTTCGTTCACTTTACACATGTATCATCCACGAAGTAAAACAAGGGTAAACAATGGAATAGTAACAATATAGTTGGCTACACAAATAAGAAAACAATAAGATGGAATAGACAAAGCACGTTAATGCTATATGCTTATTCTTAGAGAGGTCACAAAGTATTCCAACTTATTTCTAGCTAGTAAACCAACTAGGGGATGTACGTAAGTCGGGGATGTAAGCAGAGAAGGATAAAGGAGTGGGTGTGTTATCCACTGATTTTCAAAGATGGAAGCATCAGATTTTTATTTTATAATTATTTTTTTAAAAAAAAGAAAAAAATATACCAGCTTATACAGATGAACAAATGTCTTTTTACAGAGAACGTCTTCTTCTTTTTTGATCAAGTAAAAGGATTTATTGATAATAACATGGTCAGCTTGGACATAAAAAAAAGTGAGATACAAAAAAGAGGAGAAACCTACAAAATATGATTGTCTCTAAAATACACCCAATCCTCTATACAAACAACAAATACATAGGTATTCGAAAGATAATAAAGGATCAGAGACTAGTCCTTGAGCAAAGCTCATCTCTACCCCTTCAAAAACTTTCCTATTCCCGTCTTTCCAAATGACCCATATCAAAGTAAGACAAGTAACGGTCTTCTTCTCCTATCTCCCCTCGCTAGTTGAACATAAAATCCTCGATGATTCTTGGAATAACTCAAGAAACTCTAAACCATCTAAGATATCCTCCAGATAAATTATAATGTAATAGAATATGGTATGCGTCATCACCCACCTCCTTACAAAGGAACCAACAGCTCATATAGACAACCTTTCCTTTCATATGATTCTTTGCTGTCAATATCACTCCTCTAATAGTGAAACACATGAAGAAGCACGACTTCCTCAACATCTTTTGTATCCTGATCAAGATAAACGGAAAATCCACCGCCCTAACCAAAAGCTTCTCATAGAAGGACTTAATCAAGAATACTTTGTTATTCCTCAACTTCAAACTCAAAGTATCTAGTCAAACTGGCTGACATTGCTTACAAAGTAAACCAAACAATCTTTCAAATGCAGTCACCTACCAATCTAAAGAAGTCCTCCACACTACTTTTGCCCCCAGGGACTAACCTTACTCCCTCCTAGCTTTGACACCAATGTTATTGTTTAAGGAATTCTACCCCCTTCATATATATGATATTCCTCGATGCCCTACACTCAAAGGGCATCATGATCACATTTGTTCTCCATCCCCCCTCCATCTCTCCATTTTTATCCTCTATCACCCCTCTCTATAAAGCTTCTCCCTCCATCCCAAATCTCCACAACCATATACTCAAGAGTGATTTCTTAACACAAATAACATTTCCTTATAGCCATAAATTCAAGAATATACTTCTACAAATAAATCTATCCTTCAAACTATCAATTAAAGATTTTAGATTTGATGATTAAAGAAAATTGGCAACATGCCATGAAGACTTTGACCTAAACTTAGGTACATATTACCTTATGAATTTAGATAATGTGATCACAACTTTAAACAACTAACTTTATTTCATGAATCAATTGGTTCGTGAAAATATTTTTTTTGTTGATATATTAGACCAAGACGGGCATAAATAACGGGTCATCGACAGATTCAAATTCAGACCTCAGTTCTTTTGAGATTGAGGTATACTTGTAGTAGTATATCTCAAATAAGAATATAACAATATAATTTCTAACAAATTATCTAGTAGTAGACAATTTTATATTTTCTTTAAGAACTACAATACATAAAGAACCTTGCTAGGAATGGTACAACAATGAATTCAGCTGAAACACTTGGTAGGGTAAACCTCCTCTCTTACACTATTTTATCATAGGAAATATTTCAAAAGATTTAGCTATTTAAATTTCTTATAATGTTATAACCATCCAGTTTATCAAAACCCACATATGTAATTTCCTTAATATCAAAACTTTGTGCAAATAAAAGTACAAATGCAAGAAAATACTTTCAGGTAACCTCTTCCTGCCAATCAACTCCATCTATATTTCTAGTTTGAGTTGTAAAATCTAAAGGTACTATAACTAAAAACAAAAAATGAGGATAACACAAACATCATAGAATTTGATTGCTTATAATATTAGAATTTCAGGCAAATTATGGGATAGTGTTAGATATTTCAGATATATTAGTACATGTTTAACTGCCCTTCAAATGGACTTGTCTAAGATAGTTAAGTTTGCCATTTTGAACTAGGGCATTAATTGGGTATTTGGTAATATACTAACATTTCTATCCTTTAATCCATACTATTATATAAACGGTAACCTCCAACACGAATTTTTGATTAACATAGTGGTGGAGAGTTAGTAATTTGAGAAATAATAAGACTGCACTCTACCTTGTAACTAGATTCAAACCTATGAAATGCCTCTAAACCATAAGTCACAAACTCACCCTTCACCACTAACCGAGGACTTGGGGTTTGTCACGACCCAACCCAGGGGCCGTGATTGGTGTCGATACGGCACCCAGACATATGCTATGCCTAATTTCCGTCCACTACAGCTAAGAAACTTCCCAAAATTTCGACAGAGTTTCCTCTATTTTTCTAACCAACCCCACCTGCAAACAGAGAACCCAACAGTACCAGACATTACCATATGAACAGATATACATATACATATATGTGGGCCGACAAGGTCACCGCTGTGACAGAATCGTCCAACAAACATATCATACAAATGAGATCATACCAACATAATTTTCCCACACCCATATGTATCCACAGACCTCTATGTACAGAAACTAAACCACATGATGGGATAGGTCCCCGTCATACCCTCGAATATATATATTTATAAATGCAAAATACAAAATAAACGTGTACAAGTGTATACCAATGATCTGCTCCTGATGCAAGGGAGCACTTCAACGATAGACAGAAGTCCTAAGAAGACGACCCTCTAACCTGTTCGTCTGTACCTGCGGGCATGAACGCAGCCCCCTAAGGGAGGGGGGTCAGTACGAAATACGTACTAAGTATGTAAAGCAGAAAGCCCGAAATGTGAATAAAAATAAAAATCCAAATAAGAAAGTATAGAAGTCAAACGTATATGTCAATATAAATTTTTTTATTCTTTTTCAAACATCAAAATAATGCATATCGGACAGGAACGATGGCGACCTCCAAACGCGCGCCATACCACAGCATAACACCAGAAATTTCAAATCTTTGAAATCTCTAACACAAACCCTCAAACGATCTACGTGAACCAGGGCCATAGTGCCAAGCATCCACGCATTATAAAGCATAAAGGTCATCACGCCCGTTTATGGAGCTAAGGCAACGGTGCCACGCACTCCCGTGAGCTAGGGCAAACTCGGCCCAACACTCACACATCATGATGCTATCCCAACCCAGCTCCTTATATCTCTGCTTGCTGAATCATGTCCGGTCCAATCAACTCTGTTTCACCAACTTAGAACCATTCGATCGGCGATCGACACTTCCTGTCATACAATGCTTCATACAGTGCAATCTGAATGCTGGAGTGATAGCTATTATTATATGAAAATTCGATCAATGGTACGTGATCCTCCCAGCTACCATGGAAGTCCATCACGCAGGCCCGTAACATATCTTCTACTATTTGAATAGTATGCTTAGCCTACCCATCGGACTAGGAGTGGAAAGCTGTGCTGAGACTTACCTGCATACCCAAACCTGCTTGAAATGATCGCCAGAAATTTGCTGTGAACTGGGTACCTCTATCAAAGATAATAGACACAGGAACACTGTGAAGGCATACAATCTCTTTAATATATAATCTGGCGTAATCCTCAGCCGAGTAGGTAATCCGAACTAGAAGAAAATGCGCTGATTTCGTCAATCTGTCAAAAATAACCCAAATAGAGTCATACCTTTGTGGAGTGCGAGGCAAGCCTGTAATAAAATCCATATTAATAATCTCCCATTTCTATGTCAGAATCTCCATTTCCTGCAGCAACCCTCCAGGCTTCTGGTGTTCTGCCTTTACTTGCTGACAGTTCTGGCATTGGGCAACAAACTCTGCTATATCATGTTTCATACCATTCCACCAATATAAGCGCTTGAGATAATGATACATCTTTGTCGACCCAAGGTGAATAGAATAACGGGCATGGTGTGCTTCACCCAAAATCTGCTACCGCAACCCTGGAACATTTGGTACACACAATCTACCTCTGAATAACAAGATCCCATCAGGAGAAAGTTCGGATGGGATTTGCTTCGGCTTGTGGGTGGTATCCTTATATCGAACTAGGTTAGGATCTTCATATTGCCTTTGCTTAATCTCGGCTATGATAGAAGATTCAGCTATGCCTCAGATAGTGACTCCTGTTCCACCAGAATCAGCCATTCAAACTCCCAAACTAGCTAACTGCTGGATATCCCGAATTACCTCTTTCTTCTACAAGGGTGAATCAGTGAAACTGCCCATGGACTTGCAACCAAGCGCATCTACTATGACATTGGCCTTCCTCGGATGGTAGAAAATATCAGTATCATAGTCCTTTAGTAATTCTAACCAGTGCTGCTGTCGCAAGTTCAGTTCCTTCTGCTTAAATATATATACTGGAGACTCTTGTGGTCAGTAAAAATATCGACATGAACACCATATAAATAATGTCTCCACATTTTTAAAGCGTGAATAACCGCAGCTAACTCCAAATCATGTGTAGGGTAATTTTGCTCGTGCTTCTTAAGCTGACGGAAAGCATAAGCTATTACTTTGCCACGCTGCATTAATACGCATCCCAAACCCACACGGTAAGCATCACAATAAGCTACATACCCGTACGGACCATCAGGCAAGGTAAGACTAGAGCTGTAGTCAACCTCTCCTTCACGTTCTAAAAACTGCGCTCACAGGCATCGGACCACTGGAACTTCTCCCATTTTTGTGTTAGCTTTGTCAAAGGCGCTACAATAGAAGCAAAGTCCTCTACAAATCTCCTGTAATACCCAGCTAGCCCAAGAAAACTACGCACCTCCGTCGGCGTTGTGGGTCTAGGCCAATTCTTTATAGCCTCAATTTTCTGAGAATCTACTTGAATACCGTCAGCTCCTATGACATGGCCCAAGAATGCTACCGAATACAACCAAAACTCACATTTCAAAAATTTGTATACAACTTTTGATGACGAAGAGCGCCAAGAACAATTCTCAGGTGGTCCACATGGCTCTTCTCGGATCGAGAGTAAACTAGAATGTCATCAATAAATACAATTACGAACTCATCCAGGAATGACTTAAACACTCAATTCATAAGATCCATAAACACCACAGGGGCATTTGTTAGGCCAAAGGATATAACTCTGAATTCATAGTGTCCGTAGCGAGTTGTGAATGCTGTATTGGGAATATCTTCTTCCCGCACCCGAACTTGGTGATATCTTGACCGCAAGTCTATTTTTGAGAAGCACCTAGCTCCCTACAACTGGTCAAACAGATCATCAATCCTGGGGAGGGGGTATTTATT
>JAOTQJ010125436.1:0-10412 GCA_025642045.1 Solanum sejunctum
AGGTTTATACTTGATAGCGACTGCTTTACTGTTGGAGCGTGAACATCAAAAGTTATGGTGGTGTTGTCGGGGAATATGGCTAGGTTCTTGACTTGATTTCACTATTATTTAATTCCAATATTGATTTCTAGATCCTCTTGTATTTTACTTTTATTTTTATTTTTGTTGTTGGTTTTATTTGCAGGATATACTAAGTTTCTGTGCCCAACACAAGGAGCCAATGCAATCCCTTAGTTCCAATCAATTTGGAGAGCCACTGAATCACAATAAGAATGGCCCAAGAGAATGAGGATATCGCCATTAATGAAGGCATTGGTCAATATTAGAAAGATGTGGGTAGAGATGAGAACCCACCATGAGAAAATAGGCCATACCTTAGGCCTTCAACGAAAATGCATATGGATGGAGCTAATATAGGTTGAACCCTATAGCTATAGATGTCATGGGAGCGATAGTGTTTCCAACACTATCGGCACACACTAAGCTTACTGTGTCTTGTGGTGCTCTACAAATGCTTCAATGTTGTGGTTTGTTCACAGGGCTACCTTCGGAGGATCCACATAGTCATCTCCATAAGGTTGCATTTGTTTGCTAGAGTGTGATGGATCTACAAAATCTTTCGATAGATGTGGTTGGTTTGAGAGTGTTCTCTCTATGTTTGACAGGAAATGCGGCAATTTGGTTGTCCAAGCTTCCACAATGTTCGATCACTAGTTAGGCCGAGCTGTAAAGAGACTTTTTGGAAAGGTATTTCCCAAGTTCTGAGAAGCTTAAGCTCAAAGATCAAATAAATAATTTTGAGCAATTGCTGAGTGATTCGATTAGTACTACATGGGAAAGGTTCACCAAGTGCTTGAGGACGTTTTGGACTATAAAATTGTTGATGATACCTTAGTTGAGATCTTTTATAGGGCGCACAATGAGAATAGTCAAGATTGTGCCGATACAATCATGGGAGGCATATTTCTTAATCAACTATTTGCACAAATCGCCAAAAGAATGGAGCAAGTAGTCAAAATGAATAGATCATGGGGTCAAAGAGAAAGAGGTGATATGAAGACTTCTTGTGCGGTAAGCACCAACAATGAGCAAGCTAAGGTTAATGAGGAGATCATACAACAACTTGCTCAACTTTGCACAAGTATAGACTTGGTATTAAAGCAAAACTAAGCGAGTGTTCAAGCGGTGACCCACCAACCTCCTAAGGCACCCATTTATGAAGAACCATTCATGGATGAAGATGTTTGTTTTGTAAGTAACCAATCGGTGGGTTTCCAAAATAACCCCCAAGCATCCAACATGGACTATTGGAAGCAAGGTTCTGGAAATCAAGGTCAAAACTTTAATCATGAGGGTATGTATAGAGATAATGAGGTGGTTATTATGAAAGGGAAAGAGAGTCGGACGTCGAATGGGGTAGAAAAGATGGTTATAGAAATGGTCCTTATGTGCCTCCCCACAACCATGATGCCAGGTCTAGTACTTCTAGGATTGAGAAATGTCCGACAAGTTATCGAAGAGGGCCGGCCATCAACATGAGACCTTGAAAGTGATCAAATCAGATATTCAAGCTTAAATCAAAAGATAGAGTCTCATTCGATGGCCATTAAATAATTAGAGCAACAATTTGGCCAAGTTTCTTCTCATTTGAACTAATACCAAAAGGGTACTTTACCAAGTAATATGATTCATAATACAAATAATGATGGGCATTACATGGTGGTAATGATAAGAACTAGGAAGAGCACCATAGATCCCCCAATGTCGATGGTCGATGATGAAGCTTATGAGAAGGGTGTTGATGACAAGGTTGATGTTGGTAAAAAATGTTTGGAGAGAAATGGGACGCAAAGTGAAGAAGTGGATGGGCAAAAAAGAGCAAATATGATCCCAAAACCTCCTCCAACTTTTCCTCAAAGACTCAAGAAAAAGTAAGAGGATGGTAAATTCAAACACTTCCTTTCTATGTTGAAGCAATTATCTATTAACATCCTCCTTCTAGGAGCATTGGAGAAGATGCTCGGGTATGCTAAGTACATGAAGAATTTGGTAAGGAAGAAGCACAACATTGAGCCAAGAGCTTTCACAAGAGGTTCGACGATGTAGTGCCATCATGACCAAATGCCTTGTCCAAAAGAGGGAGGATCCCAGTACATTCACTATTCTCTGCACCATTGGCGATATAGAATTCGCAAGGTCATTGTGTGACTTAGGAGCAAGTATTAATTTGATGACTCTTGCCATTTTAAAATGCTTGTCTTAGTACTCCTACTCCCATAAGAATGTAATTACTCATGGTGGATAGAACTATCAAAAAGCTGAAGGGGATACTTTTTGAAATGCTTATAAAAGTTGATAAATTCATCTTCCTTGCTGATTTTGTAATCCTTGATTATGGATTGATTTTGAGGTGTCTATTATATTGGGAAGACTATTTCTGGCAATAGGGAGAGCCTTTATGGATATGGATTCCGATCAACTAGTTTAGGGTCAATGATGCAAAGGTTGTGTTTGGCATCCGCCAATCAATGAAGCACCCGGATGAGTTCAAGAACGAAGTGTGGGCCATCGAGGAATTCTAATGATGGATGATGACTAAATTGAGCCATGACATTAAACAAGGTGGTTCTTGGGAGGTAACCTAAGTATCTTTCATGTTTTTGTCTTATTTCTAAATTTATTATGGTTGTTTGAGTTGTTCGGTAGTGGATTTTGTGGTTTTGATTTTAAAAACATTGGATCAGTTGTGTTGTTTTAAAGATTGGTATGTTTTGAGTTTTGGTTCGCAGGAACGAATCAAGTGCTAAAAGTGTGAAGAATGGCATTTGAAGTAGCCCCTATGACCATTCATATGAGCCGTAGTGCACACTACAACTCGTAGTCATGCCTCGTAGAGGAAAATAGTGTTTGATTTAAATTGGCATATACACTACGAGCCAACCTTACGATTCGTAGGATCCCCTATGAGTCGTAAGTGGGGTTCGTAGTGCCCTGATATGATTTATAAATTTTTAAGTGTTGGGTCTACTACGAGACCAAGGCCTATGAGTTGTAGGAAGACCTACGACTCGAAGTCAGGGTATCGTAGCCCCGAAATGACGTATTTGAAAAGTCGACCTGGTAAAGGTATATTAGGGGTCAAAATGAATTTAACCCCTAATTTCCCTATTTTTAAATGGTTACTTCGCTCCATAGTGTTCCCACACCACTTTTCTACTATTCCATTCAAATTTTCTGTAGAGCCATATCACTTTCCGGTAATATTTTCCAACGTGTCCATCTTTTTAAGGTTTTGACTTCTCCATTTATCTCACAATGCATCTATTTGCTTATCAGTTTCTCCAGTGGTATGTTTTCTTGGTTATACTATGCACACATGTTATGAATTTCTTAAATTGTTGGATTTTTGTGTGTTTGTTAGTGATATTGAAAGTACCCATGAAAAAAATAATTGTGTAGACATTAGAATTCGGGTATGGTTCGTTAAAATTCCCTAGTGTGACTTTAAATTGTGATATCGCCTTTGTTAGTTAATTATTATATTGACATGTTGATCATATTTATATAGTGAATGATTGTTGGTTGATCAATTTTTGAATTCATGTCGGGGTTGGAATTAGGTTGATGTTGGTATGTTTGGGTTGACAATGATTGTTTGAGATACCCTTTGTATGGACTTGTTTTCAATTCCTCTGAACTCCCATGATAGTGTGGTTGTGTGATTATTGTGAGTTTGGGGATCCTATAACTCGTAGTCATGCCTCATAGAGGAAAACAGTGTTTGATTTAAAATGGCTTATACACTACGAGCCAACCTTACGATTCACAGTGTCGTAAGTGGGGTTCGTAGTGCCCGGATATGATTTATAAATTTTTAAGTTGTGGGTCTACTACCAGACCAAGTCTTATGAGTTGTAGGAAGCCCTACGACTCGTAGTCAGGGTATCGCAGCCCCGAAATGCAATATTTGAAAAGTCGACCTGGTAAGGGTATATTAGGGGTCAAAATGAATTTAACCCCTAATTTCCCTATTTTTAAATGGTTACTTCGCCCCAAAGTATTCACACACCACTTTTCTACTATTTTGTTAAAATTTTCTATCGACCCATATCATTTTCCGGCAAGATTTTCCAATGGGTCCATCTTTTTAGGGTTTTGACTTCTCTATTTCTCTCTCAGTGCATCTATTTGCTTATCAGTTTCTCCAGTGGTATGTTTTCTTGGTTATATTATGCACACATGTTATGAATTTCTTAAATTGTTGGATTTTTGTGTGTTTGTTAGTGATATCGAAAGTACCCATGAAAAAAATAATTATGTAGGCATGAGAATTATGGTATGGTTCATTAAAATTCCCTACTGTTGCTTTAAATTGTGATATCGCCTTTGTTAGTTAATTATTATGTTGACATATTGATCATATTTATGTAGTGCATGATTTTTGGTTGATCAATTTTTGAATTCATGTCGGGGTTGGAATTAGGTTGATGTTGGTATGTTTGTTTTGACAATGATTGTTTGAGATACCCTTTTTATGGACTTGTTTTGAATTCCTGTGAGCTCCCATGATAGTGTGGTTGTGTGATTATTGTGAGTTTGGGGATCCTACAACTCATAGTCATTCCTCATAGAGGAAAAAAGTGTTTGATTTAAATTGGCATACAAGCCAACCTTACGATTCGTAGGATCCCCTACTAGTCGTAAGTGGGGTTCGTAGTGCTCAGATATGATTTATAATTTTTTAAGTTTTGGGTATACTACAGACCAAGGCTTATGAGTCATAGGAAGCCCTACGACTCATAGTCAGGGTATCGTAGCCCCGAAATAGAGTATTTGAAAAGTCGACCCGGTAAGGGTATATTAGGGGTCAAAATGAATTTAACCCCTAATTTCCCTATTTTTAAATGGTTACTTCGCCCCATAGTATTCCCACACCACTTTTCTACTATTCCATTCAAATTTTCTGTCGAACCATATCACTTTCTGGCAAGATTTTCCAATGGGTCCATCTTTTTAGGGTTTCGACTTCTCCATTTCTCTCTCAGTGCATCTATTTGCTTATTAGTTTCTCCAGTGGTATGTTTTCTTGGTTATACTATGCACACATGTTATGAATTTCTTAAATGGTTGGATTTTTGTGTGTTTGTTAGTGATATCGAAAGTACCCATGAAAAAAATAATTGTGTAGACATGAGAATTCGGGTATGGTTCGTTAAAATTCACTAGTGTGGCTTTAAATTGTGATATCGTCTTTGTTAGTTAATTATTATGTTGACATGTTGATCATATTTATGTAGTGCATGATTGTTGGTTGATCAATTTTTGAATTCTTGTCGGGGTTCGAATTAGGTTGATGTTGGTATGTTTGGGTTGACAATGATTGTTTGAGATACCCTTTGCATGGACTTGTTTTGAATTCCTGTGAACTCCCATGATAGTGTGGTTGTGTGAATATTGTGAGTTTGGGGATAGATTATTCTTGGGTAGTTCTTGAATGTTTAGGGGAAGATGTTGGTTGTTTGTCGAATTCTTGATAAAATTTGTGGAGCAATTGTGGTTTTGATGTTCATGACTAGGGTCGCACTTGTCATACCTATTGAATTGATTGACAATTGCTTCAAATAATGTTTAAATGATATTTTGATTGATGGTGGTTTGTGCGGTGAAGCTATAGGCACTATAGGTGCCTATTGTTTCCTGCTATGAGGCCTTCCTACGACTCGTAGGATGTCCTATGAATCGTACTGGCCCTTCATATGGAACAATAGTAACATTTGGTTCCTTAACATTTACCATAGGAGACCCACCTACGGATCCTAATGTCCACTACGAACTGTAGTGAGGGACTCTAGGACCTATCTTATGCTTTAATAGTAATCTATAATCTGCTACGAGCCCAGGCTATGATTTGTAGATCACCCTACGAGTCATACCTGTGCCTCGTACCTGTAAATATACAACTAGTTAGTGAACTTTCTCTGTGTTTTCTTGGTTTTTGTTACTTTTTATTTCTTTTTTATTGGTGATTATTGATTGTTTAAACATAATGGTGCTCATTTGTAGTATGGGGTATGATTTTTAGGTACAATGCCTCATAAGGATACAAATGCTATTCAAGCCTTTCGTAGGAAGTTGGTAGCTAAAGCCTCCGATACTGAACAGCTAAGGGATCTGACGAGGTCCATAGAGTCAGGATTGACCCCGAGGAAAATGTGCCTCAAACTAGATCCAGAGTTGCACAGACCTTGATGGAAATTACTAGTTCCTCCTAGACTGACAAGGAGGGCAATTTAAATGGGTCAGGTAGTAACCCCTCACACTTAGAGACACGTTCAAAGAAAGGCATCCCAGACCCAATATGATGCTACAGACTCACAGACCCCAATCAACCCATTTGTTTCCTCTACTAATCCTAAAAATGTCAGACGGGAATCGAGGGTATTAAGGCTATCTATGACAAGGGGTTGGAGCCAAAGGAATAGGAAAGCCTGTTCGGCAATTTCACGAGGAGTCGAGGCTGAGTAGGGTTCCAGACTTGGAAACAGAGTTTGACCAACATGGACTGAGGTGGATATCACAAATGTTGGAAAAGTATGCCCCATATCTACTTCGAGACTTCTACACTGCCTATGTTACTACTATTTTTAGAGATCTTCCCAAGGGGAAGAAAGCCATGGAGCTGCCCAGGTTGTGAGAAATCTTAGTCCTAGGTCAACTGGTGGATATTTCCAAGGATACCATCACGAGGGTTTAGTTTGGGCTAACTTATAGGTTACTACGCTCTATCACATAGTATGATGATATGATCGAGAAGATAAGACGGGCAGTGAGTGACAAGAACGTGGACCTGAAAACTAAGCTCCTCAAGTGGATAGCTAGCAAGATCTATGAAAGTGGTGAAGAGCTTGCGTGGGTCACAAACCACGCTGCATCAATAGTGAAGTCTTACCTATCCTTCCTAGATAAATTTTGGTGGTCTATTATCTGATGGCGCATTAGGCCTACATTTACAGATAATGTGATCACTCTAGAGCAGGCTATGCTACTAGTAGTATCTTAGCTGGCTATGACATCAACTAGGCTTGGGTTATGGAGGAGCAGATTCACGAGTCTGTTATCCGAACAAATACCTCATTATTATTCCTTATCTTGATACACAGACTATGCAACGAGGTCGGAGTGCATGTCCTCTCCACCTCAACCCATATGTAGAAAGCCATGCACACTATAGATTCCAGCTTAATTAAGGCTGATGAAACCCAGCGGCCCTATCGAGAGCAACTTTTCCTCCTATCCCAGACCTATTTCCTCTAGAACCACATACTTAAGAGTCGACTCCAGGTCCTACCACTAGCTCCACCATAGTTGGACTAGAGCAGCCTACAACTGTTGATATAGAGGCGATGCCATCCTCAGATACACCTGCACCAGCACATTCTACTACTTATGTTGCCTCCGCAGGCTATTCTCTTATGTCTACTCTTGCTTTTTTGGCTTTGGTGTGCACCATAGACGGAGCTCCAACTAAGAAGATTAATGAGCCACATCAAGCCATGGGTTTACCAGATGGTCCAAGACTCGGAGGAGAGGAATAGAGCTTTCACTATTAATACTGTAGATCGGAGAGTTGCTATGGTGGATGCTTAGGTCAATGCCTTTAAGGACTGGGTCCAGAGGAGGCTTGAGGGTGCATGACCTATTGACATAGCTGTCGTAAAGAAAGAGTTGACCAAGTTTAAGGCTGACCTGATAAAGACGTTAGTAATCCTGAAGGAGGCACCAAATGGTGATGATGTGATCGACTTATTTGATAATCGCCTGCATACCCATAGGAAGAGACCCCTGGAGAGTGATAATGCAACTGCGAGCTAGAAGTGACCCAGAATACTGATGAGATTGAAGAGCTGGAGGAGCATATTACAGATGAGGTGGTGCGAGATTCCTTAGCTATGGAGGAGATGAGGAAGGCTCGAGAGCAGCAGATATTGCAAGGAGCCGATTGCTCGAGTATAACTGCAGCCCAGACCACCCATGAGGATAGAGAGCCCTAGGATCAAATGGATATCGGTGTATGAGCACCTTACGTTTACTACTTTTGACCCCCATACTCGTTATCTTTGGATACTGTGTTCTCATTTTAGACACTATGTTTTTATGATTTTTGGATACTTTTGGATGTTTTCTTTTAGATGTTTGGTTTTATTTATTATGTGGATGATTGGTTTTAAATTTTCATTTTTGTTATATATATATATTTACTATAAGGACAAAGTATCATCTTTTGGGTGGGGTATGGGAAGTTATAGACTAGGGTGAAGTCTGAGTAACCTTTAGCCCATTACTTTCCTATTTTTGATCCCAAGATTCTCTTGTATTGTTTCTTTTTCCTTGTGGATGAGCTTACTTTCTACTTAACCGGCATGTTTATGTGTTATAGATAATTTGTAGATATATAGTTATTATTACTTTTGGCATGTGCATAATCTTGAATGATTTTATGAATGTTTTTAAAATTTGGGTGCCCTCAAAAATTTTTGGCATTCTTGGTTACCATTGTAATCTTGCATATGACTAATTTGGCAATGTTTGTTCTGATGAAGAGAAGGCAAGTTGATGTTTGAAACATGACCTGTGAGTCTATGTTGATTGTGTATGCTATGGCTTGAGTGTGTGAGCTAATTTTGCCATATTCATGCATTTTATACTAATTTGGAACTTGCCTTGTTACTCTAAAATTGGATTGGAGTTGTGGTTGATCAGGAAAGGATCTTAGGCCACTTCTGCCTAAATGACCTACCAAATATAGTGGTTTAACCCTTGTTCCAAATGTTTGAGATTTACATGTACCTGTTCTTTCTTGACACCAAGCTAGACTAACCTTGTTTTGTGGAACACCTTGATATTGGCCCTGGTCTATCCTTGACTTGTGAACCTTGATAGAGGCAAAAAACATATGGTGAGGGTGGCTACCAAAAGTGGCCCTGGTTTAAGGAATGGATGTTGTGTACTTCACCTCAGGCTCAAAGTCTATGTTGAGGGTGGCCTATGTTGTTGTAAATTAATGAAAATAAGGTGAGTAGGGAAAGAAAAAAGAAGAGAAAATCATGTGCCAGGTGAGAGAAAAAAAAAAAGAAAAGTTGCCTTGAATAGAAAAGAATAGCAAAAATGAGTTCGAAAGTAAGGCATAGCTGAAAAAGGAAAAGAAAGCACCTGGAAAAGCTTGAAAATGAAGAATAAGGGAGGACATAATGAAAATGGCTGCATTATTGAGGTCAAAGTGTTGAAAAATATGGTTCAAGTATAGCTTTTAGTCACTACTTGCCTAAATTGCCATACCAAAGCCCCATGAGCCTGTGTTACAAGCCTATAAATCCCTAAAGTGATCCTAATCCAACTAGGTAATAGTCCAGATTAAGAGTATATGGGCAAGCCTATGGTATTGGTTATCATGCATGAATCTCATTTGTGAGAGTGAGGATGCATACATAGTCCTTGAACTTTGATTGTTTTTTGAGTGAAATGGAAGGACTTCTTTTCTGTGAGGGCATCTGCATGACATGATTGGCATATGACTTGTTCGGTGATTGTAAATTGTTGGCACTCCTTCGCTTGTTATAGTTGGATTGTCGGATGCATCATTATGTCTTGGGTTGCTTGGTGGCTATTCAATCGGGTTTTGAAAATGAGAATTGGGTACCTGAGTTGGAATTGAGTGATGTATATGCCATTAGGACAGTTGATATGTATTTCTTATTATCTATTTAGAAAAAGTCATCGCTTGAGGACAAGCAACAAATCTAAGTTGAGGGTGTTGATGTGCTGTCAGATTATAGCACATTTAATGTCTAAAACACAGGATTTTGCACGTTTTTAATGAGACTTTTTGTGGTTTCTATATGTTTTTGTGTTGTTCTTGCAAAAAATATAGGATGGCATGATTTTGGGAGAAAATTGCTGATATTGATGAAGTATAGGACATACAAGCCTTGTCTCCCTTGAAGAGTATAAAACCTATTTTGCCTTAGGACACTACCTTGTTGGCCTCCTCTTCCCTTTGGACTCGCATTTCACCTTGGCCTTGTGGACGACCATCTCTACCTTTGTTTTGTGAACATGGACAATCACTAACCTTATGACCCACCTCACCACAACCATAGCAAGCATTAAACTTTCTCATACATGGGCCATTATGGCTCCTGCCACACCTTTGGGACATAGGGTTGTCATTAGTAAACCTTCTATTAAGATGTTTGGAAGACCCTTGGTCTTGGAACTTGGGGCCTTGAGGACACCGGCCACCCTTGGAATTTTGGAATCCACCTTCAAGATGGGCCCTCTTGGCCTCACCACTTCTCAATTTTCTCAACTTCCCCCCCCTCTAATTGTTCAGTATATGTCATGAGGGGGAAAAT
>JAOTQJ010125447.1:0-10408 GCA_025642045.1 Solanum sejunctum
TTGTGGTAATATATACTAGCTTAACTAGCCCATTTGTATGAATTGCCTGATCACTCGACATCCTTGTGGACTTTGTCCTTTCTGTGGTTGTGACCTTATCACTATCAGTACACCCCTTGTTCAGATCAACTGCCATCTTGATTGTCGATTTTTAGTTCATTCTAAGTATGGAAGAAGTCCATTTTTTGCATGAACTGGAAAGTCTCTCTTAATACGGTTCTTTGTTCTCTTGATAATTAGGTTTTCACCCTTGCTGATACAAGGCTTTGATCCTTCTTGATACTTAATTATGTTTGGTGTGACGGCCTTCTCACGCCCCGAGTCATGTTAGGGCGATCGACACCCGTTGCCGATAAGGCTCAGGAGAACAAACCTATATCTATGCACTTTTCAAGTATATTATAAGGGATTTCTATCTTCATTATGGCTTTAAGAAAGTAAATAGTATTAACAAGCCAAAAGAAAATGCATATGGCTACGCCATTAGGGCCACGGTGTCGAAGGTATGAGACGTGACTACACTTTAGTTTACATAGTTTACAAAGCCTCTAGATAAGAGAAAGCGTCTAACAAGGTTTGGGACAGGCCCCGCTTCAACTAACTGTACAATACAAACATATACGCTGTAGTCACACACAAAGCTCCGAAACAACCTGGAGCTTGTAAACATAGTTGGATGTCCTGTACTCTACTAGGGAGATCTACTAGCACTGGGCTATCACCCATCAATAAACAGTACACTTTATCTTTCAATAACATTTGAGATTATTCTTTTAGTGGTCTTAATATTGGACCTATAGGACTGTACATATAGCATATGACATGCAAATAGTCATAAAAGATAATATGACAATGAAAAGAAAATGTAACATAAATAATGAGATGCATATGAAATGAAATAACTCGTGAACTTTCTTTAGCAATCAAAACACAAGTAACTTGGTAACCATGTGTATAAGCAAATTTGAAAGTGATTATATATGGCAGTATATGAACATATGAAATAGTAGAGACATAGTTAATAGTTTTGTCGGTGTTGGTAAATGCCTTTATGTACCAAGAAGGGATCTATGTTTCATGCCAAATAATATGAAATCAAGTAGCCTTACATACCTCATTGGATAACCTCATTACACCAGTATATCGGAATTAGCCTACCATGTTGTGTCAGTACACAGCCTAAGCTAATTGCTGAAGCATCATAATACACTGTATACCCTTCAGATCCTTCTAGAAGTACTAACACGGGTGTAGAAGTAAGCTTATTTTTCAATTCCTGGAAGATCCTTTCATATGCATAACTCCATTGGAACTTGGTTGCCTTATGTGTCGATTTTGTTAGGAGTGTCGAAGTAGAAGAAAAACCTTCAACAAATCTCCTGTAATAACCTGCCAAACCTGGGAAGCTTCAAACTTCTGTGGGTGTTGTTGGTCTTGTCCAATCTTTCACAGCCTCATCTTTTGTAAATCAACCCTTATTTCTTTGTCAAATATAATATGTCCTAGGCATACCCCTGCTTTTAGCCAAAATTCACATTTAGAAAACTTGGCATACAATTGTAGATCATGAAGAAGTTGTAACACTTTTCGTAAGTCCTTTGCATAGTCCTTTTCTTATTTTGAGTAGACCAAAATGTCATCTATAAATACTATCACGAATATATCCAAGAATGGCTTAAATACCCTATTCATCAGATCCATAAAAACTTCTAGTGCATCCATTATCCCAAAAGGCATAACAAGAAATTCAAAGTGACCATAGCGTGTTCTAAAAGAACTCTTGGGTATATCTTCCTCCTTCAACCTAACTTGGTGATATACTGATATCAAATCAATTTTTGAAAAGCATTTGGTACCCTATAATTGATCAAATAAGTCATTAATCCTAGGGAGGGGGTATTTATTCTTAACTGTCATGCTATTCAGTTGTCGATAGTCTATGCACATTCTCAAGGTTCCATCCTTTTTGCATACAAATAACACTGGTGCACCCTAAGGGGACACACTAGGTCTTATAAAACCCTTCTCTAATAAGTCTTTTAGCTGCTCTTTTATTTCACGCAATTCTACCGAGGCTATTCTATATGGAGGGATAGAAATAGTTTGAGTGCCTGGAAGTAAGTCAATACCAAAATCAACCTCTCATTCTAGAGGTAAGCCTTGAAGTTCTTCAGGGAATACATCAACAAATTCATTCACTACTGGAAATGATTGAAGTGTTGTGGATTCTGCCTCTATATCCCTTACTCTGACTAAATGACATATATACCCCCAAAATATCATCTTTTTGTCTTTAAAATAAGAGATAAATGTCCCCTTTGGTGCCCCAACATTGCCTTCACATTCAAGGACTGCCTCATTTGGAAAATGGAGTACACTTTCTTAGTTCGTTAATCCACGGTGGCATAGCAAGAACATAATGAATCCATGCCCATTATGATATCCAATTCCACCATTTTCAACTCAATAAGGTCAGCCAATTTGTCATGGTCACAAACAGTTACTACACAGTCATAATAAACCCTTCTAGCCATAATAGTTTCATCGGTTGGTGTAGACACTTGAAATGGTCTATTCAATAATATGGGTGTTCTCTTAAGCTTTGCAGCAAGTAGTGGGGTAATGTATGATAGTGTAGAACCAGGGTCAACTAATGCATATATATTATGTGAAAAGATGGACAACGTACCTGTGACCATATCGGGTAAAGCTTCTAAATTTTGTCGACTCCCCAGAGCATAGGTGTGATTTTGGACTCCGCCAGAACTAGTTGTTCCTCTAACACCTCTACCATGACTCATAGGTGCTTGTTGACCCCTAAATAATGAAGGAACTACTGATGATGATGTAATAGCTGACCTAGTAGATTGTGTTTATCACCCATACGCCTCCTCGGGCAATCCTTTATCATGTGGCCTAGCAAACTACACCAATAACAAACATCTGTACCAATATTACATATACCCGGATGACTTCTTCCACAGTGGTTACAAGGTTGCCTAAGAGTCATTTCTTGTCCTGTTGAATATCCCACTATCCGAGGACATTGCTCTTCACTTCATGGATCAAACTAATTTCTCCTAGACCGCTAAAGTTGTGGTAAAGCACTAGCTACACAGTAAGAGGATGATGCCTAGGCGGTCTAATAGTGAACAGAGGCCTAAGCTCACCTTGGGGTAGTGTAAACTGTCTTGTAGATCTGGTCTTTTTGGTCTTCCCCCTTTCCAACTCATGTGTCCTTCTTCTCTACCTCTGATCTTCCAACTTCTGTGCACAACAAGGATTTCTTAGATCCTGCACTGTACCATTGATTGGTGGTTCTTGGGGAATTTCACAACTTACGGGTTCATCAGGAGCTGGAGGGGTTAGAGATATCCATGACAAAGACTCATTTTGAGCCTCATTTTATTATCTCACATAACTGGGTGTACTAGACACCACTTTTACTTCCTTCCCTTTACCCTTGTTCTTCCTAGTTTCTTGCATACTTGCTTGCTATACAAAACAATTTAGGAGTTAGAGACAATCCACCTATTATACTTAGCTCAATGGAACAATCTAAAGAATAAAAAGAAAGTAACAAATCATAAATGCCATGTACCCTCCTGCTTATAAATGTGATGCACAACACAACAATAAAAAAAACTCTACATAGACATGGCCTTGTAGACTTCCTGGTATGACCCACTCTGATACAACTTCTATCATCCTTTGAGTCCTATTAGGGAAGACCAGCACTAGTTGCTGATAAGGATCTGGAGAACCAACTTATAGCTATGCATTTTTCAGACATATTATAAGGGATTTCTATCTTCATTGTGCCTTTAAGAAAGTAAACAGCAATAACAAGCCAAAAGAAAATGCATTTGGCTAGGCCATTGGGACTATGGTGTCTAAGGTACGAGACATGACCATACTTTAGTTTACATAGTCTACAAAGACTTTAGATAAGCAAAAGCATCTGACAAGGGTCGGGACAGGCCTTTCCTCGACTAACTGTACAATACAAACATATAAACTCTAGACACACATAAAGCTCCAAAATAACCTAGAGCTTGTAACAACAGCTGGAGGTCTTGTACTCTACTAGGGAGATCTACTAGCACCTAGAGCTGCAACATGAAATGCAGGTCCCCATTAAGGGACATCAGCATGAGTTAATGTATTGAATATGTAAGGCAGAAAATACTATATATGACATAACAACTCAAATGAAACTATGCACTTGTGTAGCATAAGAGACCACCTTTGGTTATACTTTGGAAGCATATACTTTATGTTCTTTATATTACTTTACTTTTATTGTATAATCTATGCAAAGCTATAATACAAATGACCAATTAATCAGTGTTAAATCTATATCGGGATCATCCCTGGGTAGGTTCTTCCTTAACCTTTCGGGCTACCACCCATAATTGGATTGTCCCTGGCTAGGTGATACTTCCACCCTTCGGGCTGCCACACATCAATAAATAATATACTTTATATTTCAATTACCTTTGAGATTAGTCTTTTGGTGGTCTTAAAATTAGAGTTGTAGGACTGTAGATGTAGCATATGATATGCAAATAATCATATGAGATAATATGATAATGAAAAGATTATGTTACATAAATAATGGGATGCGTATGAAATGAAACAACTCGTGAACTTTCTTTAGCAACAACAACGCATGTAACTTGGTATCCATGTGTATATGAATATTTTAAGGTGATTATATATAGCAGGATGTGAACATATGAAATAGTAGTGACACGAACAATAGTTGTATCGGAATTGGTAAATGCCTTTACGTACCAAGAAAGGATCTATGTTTTATGCCAAACGATACAAAATCAAGTAGCCTTACATACCTCGTTGTATGACCTCGTTACTATCTTAGAGTAGCTGCATTTTCCATCAAATATTTATATATAGTATATTAGGCCATAAAACTAGTATTACCAGTGGCGAAACACTTCTTGGCAGCCTAAGGCCATAAAAACTAACATCCGGGCAACAACATTTAATTAGCGACACAAAGGCAATTCTTTAACCTTTTCACTTATAATCGTATTTTCTGACAACCATTCTTATGTACATGTCATATACATCTTTTTTCACACTCTTAACATTCTTACAACAGCCCATAAGACACAACACATAACAATTCTTCACAATATATAAACAAGCGGCATAACGTTATATTCTTTCTCCACACTTCGACGTCAACAATTCCGAATCTGTTTTAACTTTACCTAAATTATTTCTAGTGTTTTTTACGACATAAACCTAGTAATAAGATAGTCCAAAAATAGTCTCAAAGTATTGGAAGGTCGTGGAGCAACATATTACAATTCCACACAACCTACAAATGGACAACATAACGTTACGTCCCTTTGCCCCATTTTGATGTCGATAATTCCAAACCTATTTCAACTTTAACCAAACTATCCTAAACACATCCATACATAACAAAGCCTTCAAATAGTCTTATAAAAGTACTAAATCTATCATGAAGGACGTGAGGCAGTAGCTTTCCATCCAACAAGCCACATGTTCATATTATGAACACAATTGCGATGTGCTATAAGGATTCACTTTGTGGACTTTAAAAGTAGTGAATCAGCTCAATTACATCACTAACAAACTATACTTTGCTAACAACATAAGTCTTACTTCATAATTCAGCCAACCAATCAAAGAAAATCCTCTTTGAACAACAAGAAACGTTCACAACAATACTTAGGACACAAGCTGTCAAGAATTTCCAGCATAATATACTAGCATATACTTCTTGTTTTTCATGAAGAAACCATAATAAATACACAACTATAATTGGTTACCTTTTCCTTCAAGATTCAGGTTTTCCTTCAAGAGTCGTAGAGGATTGTATTTGCAGCTTGGTAAAGTGAAATAAGTAGAAGAAAAGAGCCTTTAGGAAAGTTGAAAAATTATTCAAGTGGAATGACTTTAGGTGCTGCATCTTATTCCTTAGACATGGGGTTAATGGGTCTCCAACTTAATGGGCCTTTTGCTGCCCATTCTTCCCCTTTCCCTTTAATTACTTTTGGCCAAATTTTCAAATGAATTGGATGGGCTTGGTCCCATTTTCTTACTTCCTAAACTGAAAATTTTAGTTCATTTATGATTTGAAAATATGGGCTAAATTTACCCCCTTAACATGAACTTTATTCATTATCGAACTTAGACAAATTCGACATCGGGCCTCATCTTTGTTTAGCTAGCAAATTTAAGTTAAGCAAGTGGGTGACTCACCAACTAGATTATTAAGTCCTATAAGTACCTCAACTCTCTCACTTTATTTAGGGCTGTGATCTCCTCAGTTTAGCACAAAACATGTATACATTCGATCCTCTTAAGCGTTAGACACACATATCGCCCAATAACACGAGATTCAAGCACTTTTAAAAATTGGCGCTAATTCAACCAAACTATATCATGTTTTATTTACATAGCATTAGTATATGTAAAATGTGTGGTGTTATAGGCCTGACTTACATACTACGCGAAACTTTTCATTTGAATTACTTCTAAAATTGTTCTAGGAACTCTTGATATTTAGATTATCAAATATCGTACTTGATACTACTGATGTGTTTGTTTACTTGGTCTATTTATTGTATTCCAATTATGTTGCTCTTTGATTAAGGAGGGTAAATTGAGAGATGTAAGGTTGTCAGCTTTTAACCCTTATACCACTAACCTTCATGCTTAGCGATAGTTGTTTCAATCATAGGGAGTACCTAAGATGATGCTTGAGGATTTACATTGAAGATAAGGTTCAGGAGTTATACAGAAGATCACTTTTGCATCTAGACATATATTGTAGCAGTTTTGGTACATGTATATTATTCTCACTTTCATATGTATGTTATATTTGAAAGGCTAGTGTAAATTATGGAACCATTGTTTGTAACTTTAAGTTTTGTCTTGTTTAATTAAATTTGAGCTGGCGAGCTTGTTGATGTATTAAAATACCAGTTATATTAATATGATTGTATGAAATAGAACCTAGTAAACTTTATATCCTTACATTTTACATTGGCAATATTTTTCAGCGTGCTACAACAGTGGGGGCAATATATTAATCTCTATAGCATAGTAGTTTAAATTAATTGCAATGTACTTACGCCAAAAACTTGAGTGAGAAATCAACTAAAGAACCTTCAGAATAAAATCCTATACCTTTAATTATTTTGAACTAATTACTTAATTATGATAAATATGTCATATTTTAAATTCTTCATATGTAGTCAGTGTAACGTAATTCTAGAGCGCATAGAAGTGGCATCCTCCTGCGAGGGTTTCCACAACCTTTAAGTTCAACAAGCTCGCAAAATATGCTATACATTTGGTGGCCAACCTTAGATCGAGGATGAATAAGTTTGTGTTGGGAGTGTTCATCTTGGTTAATAAGGAGTGTCTTTCCACCATGCTAATGGGTGATATGGACTTTTTCTGGCTCATGACATATGCCGAACAACTCAAGGGGGTGAAGCATTGGAAGAGGAGAAGTGGGGAGTCGAAGGGGGCTCTGTATGAGGGTGGTTTTCAAAGTGCTAAGGTTGATCGTTTCAACACGGTCATAAATTTTAAGGGCAAGGGTCCTTTAGTGCTCCAAATAAAAGATTAACTAACGATAGGATGGTTTACCCAAGTGATATGACCCCAAAAAGTGCAAAAAAATTTGCCTCAAAAATGCCCATAATCATAATTTCTATATATCTCAAAATTCATGCATGTTATCGAAAATCCAACTTCATATTCTTGATTAAAGGAGAAAATTGCATTAGACATGGGTCTAAACCCAATTATTGAGCAACCATAGTAAAATTTCATTTTCCCAAGTTTGTGCAAAACAGTGGAGGTGTGTGATGGTACCGTGATGCAGACCCATCGACTGTGGGGTTTTGGGCCCAAGCCCTCCCATGCGTAAAAACAACTATACTTAGTGATATTTCAACACCATATGATAAAAGACATTCACTCAAAATTTAAGAGCCAAATCTTATTCCAGATCTAGGGATTTCATAAAAGCTTCAAGTCTCCATTGAAATCTTCTTAAAGAAAACCTCCAAAGTTAAGTTGCGTGGGTTTCAACCATTAGGTCCTTTCGTCCATGGTGCCCAAGCTTCTTTTTTAGTTAAATTGCATGTTTCTAAGTTGATTTACTTATAAGTCCTACTTATTATGAATTTGGTTGTGAACTAAGTTGAGGTTTCATAGAAGTTTGGCCATTTATGCATGTTTTGAGCTATAAATATATGATTTATCTCGAGATTTGATGAAGGATTTTGATGTATATTGCATGAGGGCATTACCAAGTGCTTGTGGGTGGATTTACTTCAAGTTTTCATGCATGAGTTCAATCTTGAATTGCATGGTTTTATGCTATCATTACACAGCCACCAAGTGCTTGATAAAATATTTGATTTTGGATTCTT
The DNA here is from genome assembly GCA_025642045.1 of Solanum sejunctum. NCBI lineage: Eukaryota > Viridiplantae > Streptophyta > Magnoliopsida > Solanales > Solanaceae > Solanum > Solanum sejunctum. The sequence continues at coordinate 8,448 of JAOTQJ010125447.1, forward strand.
GAGATATTGATGATCTATTGTATGACCTATGACTTGAATGACTCTATGAATTGCCTGAAAGGAAGGTATATATGTATTGATTTCATAGAAAGTACCGATACTATTGTGATTTGACCATAACTAGTTGAAAAGGGGTAAATTAGCTCTACTATCTTGTTGGGGGTGGTATGCCCATTAATTAATTAAGGGGTTGATATCTCAATTCACTTTTGATAGGGAGGTGGTCATGACCATCAACCAATTGGGGTGTTGATTCCTCAATCACTTCATACTGGGTTGATTATGCCTATTACTAAGTTTGTTTGGCTTATGATAATGGCCTCTTTTTACTGATGTAGTATGTCAGATATAAGCTTATTTTACTTTAAGCATCATTCCTACATATCATATTGTTATCACGCTATCCATTGCTTATGATATTGCATTTTGACTATGTTGCCTATCTCTTCTTGCATTGTATCCTACATGTCTAGTACATTCAATCATACTAAGCATACTCTGTGCCTACATGATGTTAGGAACTGGAGCTTGTCATGATCATCCTCATCCTCCGTGGCTAGTACTATCTTTTCAACGTAAGTTTGGTGAGTCCTCAACTCCAGGGAAGATATCTCTTATTTGTATACTATGTAATGACTCTTATCATCTAATTGAATGCTTTTGACTATAAGGGCGAGCCAGAAAGTTATCTTGGCCCCCGTTCCTATCTATGTATTAGAGGTGTTGTTAAAACCTTATGAAATATTAATGCTATACCATTGAGGATGTCCCATAGCCTTGGAGTTCAATTGCTCTAAAGTGGATGAGGACAATAAAGAATTTATTCATATGGTGTTCAAAGTGTTTGCTATCATGGGTGTTAGGTTAGAGGAGAAGATGGAGTTGGCGGCTTACCAACTTAAGTGGTGGCCTAAATATGGTACACTCAATGGTAGGAGGACAAGGGGAACAATAATGTGATCCTTTGGGAGGAGTTTAAGGCAGCTTTCCTCAATCGATTCTTTCTTCTTGAGCTTAGGGAGGCCAAAATGATGGAGTTCATGAATTTGAAACAAGGATCTATGAGTGTTAGAGAGTATTCCCCCAACTTCAATCAATTCTCTAAATATGCTCCACATTTGGTTGCCGACCCGAGGTCTAGGATGAATAAGTTTGTGACGAGTGTTTTTGATTTGGTGAATAAGGAGTGTTGTGCTGATATGTTGACTATCAACGTGGATTTATCCTGCCCAATGGATTATGCCAAACAATTGAAAGGGGAAAAGTTGAGAAAGAGAAGGGGTAATGAGTCCAAGATAGCCCATTTTAATGGTAAGTTCCAAAATCTCAAGGGTGGTCGGCTTCATCAAGGCCAAGGGTCTTCTCATGCTCCTAATACAAGATTTGATAATAACTACTCAAGAGTCCAAGGTGCTGGTGGTGTGATGCCTAATGCTATGTATCCAAAGTGTGATAGGGTCACGGTGGCCTATGTTTGAAGGATGTCAGTGCTTGCATAAGGTGATGGATTGTCCACGTAATCGCAATAAGGGTAAAGATGTTTGTCCATAAAATCGGGTTGCAAATGAGGTTCCTTTGAGAAGAGAAGGCCAACAATGTGGTTCCCCAAGAAACAATCGGTTCTACGCACTCCAAGGGAGACAAGGGTTTGATGAGGTGCTTGATATCATCACCGGTATATTAAAAGTCTTTGATTTTAATGTGTATGCATTGATAGACCCTAGTGCCGCTCTTTCTTTTGTTACTCCTTTTTTGCCAAAATGTTTCATGTTTTACCCTAATTGTTGTGTGACTCTTACAAGGTGTCTACTCATGTTGATGCATCAATTGTTTCTAGAAAGGTTAATGGAAATTGTCCTATTTGCATCTTGCGTAAAATATTGCCTTAAAAGGTGTGATATTGAGTAGCAAGTTGGTGATAAGGTATTCATGAAAGTATCTCCATAGAAGAGAATTATGAA
>JAOTQJ010125458.1:0-10408 GCA_025642045.1 Solanum sejunctum
ATTCTTGGGTCATATTGTGTCTGAGGAGGGAATAAGTGTTGATTCACAAAAGATAGATGCTGTGAAAGATTGGCCAACGCCAACGATGCCCACAGAAGTTCGGAGTTTCCTAGGGTTGGCAGGTTATTACAGAAGGTTTGTTGAAGGTTTTTCTTCCATTTCTGCACCTGTAACAAAGTTGACACATAAGACAATCAAGTCCAATGGAATGATGCATGTGAAAGAAGCTTCCAAGAACATTTCAATACTTCAAAACTTGATTTATCTTTAAAAATAACAGAACCCATTCATTATTAGAATTTAAGAAATCAAAATAATTTAAAGCCTCAAATTAAATAAGAAAAATTCATGTAGATTTTTTGAAAATAGTTTGGATTTCCTTGATTGGAAGTAACCAAGGATAAAAAACCCACATACCTTCACTAAGTTGAAGAAACCCCAAAGAATTTTGAAGAAGAGTTGGACTTCTTTAGCTCCCAAGTGAAATATCCAAGAGTTCTTTTGAGAGTTATTTTGAGAGAGTTCAAATTATGAGGAATGAGTTTTGAATGTCTGAAATAGCTTTTAGGTCTTTAGATGGTCATTGAATAGTATAGGAATTCCCAAAAGACCAATAGATATACCCAAATTAACGTAAATGCCATTAATGAAACATAGGAAACAACCTCTCTACTTCTATGAGGTAGTAGCAAGGTCTGCGTACAATTTACCCTCCCCAGACCCCACTTGTGGGATACTACTGGGTATGTTGTTGTTGTTGTTGTTGCCATTAATGAAACATAGGAAAAAAATTTCGAAGTCACCCCACATGGGGCTACACGACCCATATTCACCCCACAGATTGTGTGGAGTGCCCATAAACCCATACTTAACAAATTTTCTAAAAATTAGAGTCTTGACTAAACACTTCAAATTTTTCGCAGCATGACCACCACATGGGCAGCTTCATGAGCCGTGTGAAATAACACGACTCATGTGGTGCTCTCGTCTCCCCAACCTTAGGAAAATTTCATGAAAAAGTTCCAAGTAGGTGATCAATACTTAGAAGAATTTCACTATAGAAGCTTCACGAAGGGGCCTCACGGGCCGTCCCATGCCCCACGACCCATGTGACATGGCATGGCATGGTACTTAGCCACAAATGCCTTTACCACACAGCATACAAGGCCATATGGCCAGTCCCACGACCAGTGGCAAGCCACACAACCCGTGTGACTGATCGTGACCCTATATTTGGCCCCTAACAAGCTCTAAACTCAAAAACGAGGCCAAGTATTGCTTTATTGGAGGCCACATGACTCTTGTGACCTCACACTGGTCTTGCCCTTGAGATAACATTTGGTTTAATATTTGTTCGAAATGAGATTCTCAAGGTCCAACGATGTCGTAGAACACCCGAATCATTACCTATCTCCCCCTTAGGAACATTCTTCCCTAAATGTGCAAAGACAAGGCTTGAAAGGCTTAGATTAGAACATGAAACTCCAAATACAAGCTACCATGCATAATTCATCATTTGAAAATCATAAAGTCATTAAATCTCATACTGAAATATAATAAAATCATTCAAAACATTTTGTAAATCATTTCAATGCACTTGTATGCATATCATGCCATGAGACTCAAAAATGGAAGAATTGGGACCAAGTAGAGAACGAAGAACCTAATACCTTAGGCTTGAGTAGATTGGAAAAGATGAGGATATCACTTCATCATGTCTAACTCCGCCTATCATGTAGCACTCTCCACATGTTGGTTCTTCTAAAGCACCTTTATCAAAGTGACATCTTTGTTACGAAGTCATTTCACTTGTCTATCCAAATTCTCCACCGAAAACGCCTCATAGGACAAGTTCTCTTCCACCTCAATACCCTCTAAAGGTATAATAGTGTTAGGATCACCAAACATCTTTCTTAACATAGATACATAGAAGACCAGGTGAATAGAACTCAAATTCGGGGGTAACTCCACCCTATACACCACAGTACCAATCTGCTCAATAACTTCATAAGGGCCTATATACCTAGGGCTTAGCTTGCATTTTTTGCCAAAACTCATCACTCCCTTCATTTGTGAGACTTTCAAAAATACCCAATCCTCAACTTGGAATTCAAGATCCCTTTTCATAATATATGAATAAGACTTTTCTCGATGTTGGGCAACCTTCAACCTCTCCTAATCAACTTCACTTTCTCCATAGCCTCCATCACCAAGTTTTGGATAGTCAAAGCCACCTCTCCAAACTCAAACCATCCCACCAGGGACCTACACCTTCTACCATATAAGGCCTCAAACGGTGCAATCTCAATGCTAGCATGGAAGCTATTATTATAGGCAAACTCAATGAATGGAAGATGGTCATCCTAATTTCTATTGAACTCCAACACGCAGGCCCTCAACATATAATCTAAGGTTTGAATTGTCCTCTCAGCTTGCCCATCGGTTTGAGCATGAAAGGCGGTGATCAACATGACCTTAGTACCAAGTCCCTTTTGAAACGACCCCCAAAAGTTTGAAGTAAATTGGGTACCCCGATCTGATATGATAAACCTAGACATACCAGGCAGTCTAACCAACTCTCGAATGTACAACCTTGTAGAGTCTTTGGTATCAAAAGTAGTTTAATCAGTAAGAAACGAGTCAATTTAGTCATCCGATAGACAATAACCTAAATGGAGTCAAATTATTTTTGAGTTTGAGGTAACCCAACTATAAAATCCATATTTATGCCTTCCCACTTCCAAGTAGAAATCTCGATGTTTTGTGCCAACCCACCGGCCTTTGATGCTCCATTTTCACTTGTTGACAATTTGGGCATTCAGATACAAATTTGGCTATGTCCCTCTTTATACCATGACACTAGTAGACTTCTTTCAAATCTCGATACATCTTAGTAGACCCGGATGAATAGAATTATGAGAATTATGGGCTTCACCCATGATCACCTTTCTAAGATCATCCACATTCGAAATACATAACCAATCTTGATATCGACGTATACTATCTCCCCCTTGGGAGAAAACCTCAATATTCTTCTCAGTAGCCAATTTCTTCAATTTAATCAAGGTTGGATCTAGATCTTTCTTAGCTTTCACATCAACTATCACCAAGGATCCGACCCCATTTTGAACATGTATACCACCATCGTCGGAACCGGCCAACCTAATACCCAATCTAGCCAAACGGTGAACATCCCTTTCTAACTCCTTCTTCTCCCCTTCCACATTAGCCACGCTTCCCATAGAAAGCCTACTAAGAGCATTAGTTACCACATTTGCTTTGCAAGGGTAATGTAACACACTTATATCGTAATCTTTTAGGATTTTCAACCATCTCGTTTGTCTCAAGTTAAGGTCTCTTTAGGTGAACACATATTGCAAGCTCTTATGATCGACAAAAACATCAACATGCACCCCATACAAATAGTGTCTCCAAATTTTCAAATCAAAGACCACCTCCGCTAACTCAAGGTCATGAGTTGGGTAATTATGTTCATGCACCTTCAATTGCCTTGATCCATAGGCTATCACCTTATCATGTTACATAACTACACAACCCAACCCAATTTGAGAGGCATCACAATACACCACAAACTCATCCAAACCATTTGGTAGAGTCAAAATCGAAGCCGATGTGAGTCATTCCTTCAAAGTCTGGAAACTCTTCTCACACTCGTCTGACCATACAAATTTAGCCTTCTTTTGGGTCAACTTAGTCAATGGAAACATAATGGACGAGAATTCCTCAACGAACCTTCTATAATAACCCGTTAACCCAAGAAAGCTTTGAATGTCCGAAGGAGTCAACGATCTAGGCCAATTCTTTATCGTCTCGGTCTTTTTTAGATTCATCTTTATACCATCATCGGAAACCATATGACCCTAAAAAGCAACTTCACCCAACCAAAACTCACATTTGCTAAATTCGTCATCCAACTTATTCTTCTCTCTCAAGGTTTGCAAAACCAACCTCAAATGATCTATATTCCCCCGCTCACTCCAAGAATAGATGAGAATATCATTAATGAAGACAACCACAAAACTATCAAAGAATGGCTTGAACACTCGATTCATAAGATCCATAAACACGGTCGGGCCATTAGTTAGGCTAAATGACATTACCACAAACTCAAAGTGCCTATACCTCATCCGAAAGGATGTCTTGGGAATATCACATTCTCTAACCTTTAACTAATGATACCGGAAACGAATATCAATCTTCAAAAAGTGAGTAGCCCCTTGAAGTTAGTCAAACATCATTAATTCTAAGAAAAAGATACTAATTCTTAATGGTCACCTTATTCAATTGCCTATAATCGATGCACATACGAAGAGATCCATCTTTTTTCCTTACAAATAATACTGGAGCACCCCATGGAGATATACTTGGCCTGATGAAACCTTTTTCTAACAAATCTTTCAACTGGTCCTTCAACTTAGCCAGTGCCATATGATAGGAGGAATAGAGATAGGTTGATTATCCGAAAGAAGATCTATTCCGAAGTCTACTTCCCTTTCGGGAGAAATACCGGGCAAGTCTTTAGGGAACACGTCTAAAAACGTCTTCATCACTGAAACCAACTTAATAGTAGGTATTCGGACTCCACATCCTTAACCCTCACAATGTGATATATACATCCCTTGGAGATCATCTTCTGATCTTTGAGGTAGGAAATAAGCCGAACCTTAATAGAGGAGTCACTACCTTTCCATTCAAGAACGGGCTCACCAAAAGGTTAGAACTTGACCTTCTAGGTTCTACAATCTATAGAGGCATATGAGGCATACAACCAATCCACCCTAAGAATTATATCAAAACCATACATTTCAAATTTCACAAGATTATGCAACACAGAAACAGAAACAGAACAACCATGATAGACCCTGTGTGCCGCAATAGATTCACTATCGAAGTATAAACTGAGTAAGGATCCCTCAAAATTTCTAGACTCAAACCAAATTTAATAACCAAAATAGGAGTCATAAAAGATAAGTTTGCACCCTGATCGAGCAAAGCATAAACATCAAAATCAAAGACTTTTAACATACCAGTCACAACATCCGGGGCCTCCTCAATCTCCTGACATGCATGAAGAGCATAGAACCTATTGTTCTCTAGGAAACACCTTGCGGAGCTCTTTGTTGGTCTTGCCTACGTTGAGCCACCTGACTTTGACCTTTCTCAAGGTTCTTGGGACAATCGACAACCTTGTGATTCTTATCATCACACCTGAATCAAGCACCCAAGTCTCTCCAACAAGTGCCCGTATGGGGCTTCCTACACTTGCCACACATAAGATATCCCTGACCACCACCAACCAGTGCCCTAGGAGGAGGCACCCTAATATTAGCAACACGAGTACCTGAGCCTTGGCCCTATCAGAAGTGCCCAAAACTACTACCCTGAGAGCAGGAGAACCCACTATCAAAATGGCCCCTCTTAGGATCATGCACACCCCTCCCATTGAGTTTTCCCCCTTCGATTTGTTTGGCATAAACCATATGTCTAGAGATGTCCATATCCCGATTAAGCATGGTCGTACGACATTCTTGTATAAATAAGTCAGAGATACTAAAAATAAACTTGTGCATTCTTGCACAAGGATCGGCCACAAGTGTCGATGTATACTTGGAGAGCTTAGTGAACTTGAGGGCATAATCTCTCGCACTCATGTTACCCTTACTAAGGTTGATAAACTTGGTCATCTTGGCTTTCCTAGCTCAAGTGCAAAGAAATGATCTAGAAAGACAAGCTTGAACTCTTCCCAATTAACAGCATAACCACAAACCCTCTCCATAGCCATTAAGTATACCATACCTATGCTATATCCTTCAACTGATAGACAGCCAGTTCATCCCTCTCCTCAGAAGTAACGCCCATGACATTCAATATTTTTGAGAGATCATCAATGAACTCTTGAGTATCCTCGTCAGCCTTAGATCCAAAGAATTTTGGAGGATTCATCTGAGTGAAATCCCTCACTCTAGCAGCCAGAGTGGGATCTCGAGGAAGATTGGCCTATCTAGTCTGAGTAGTCACCACCTGGTCAAACATGGCAGGCCATACGGAATTGACCATTAGATATAGGTTCATCCATAGGACCTTGAGGTGCTTGACCCTCATTAGCTGGGGCTGGTTTAGTAGGTCTACAACAAGGCATCTTCTGAAACAGAGTAAGGATACCATCAAGGTCAAGAACTAACCAACCATTCACACCAAGAAATAAGACATAAAGAAGTGAGACAATTCCTAGAATGTCGTCATAGCCTCCCACTTATATGCATGGTGCACTTCACGCTAATAAATAGGACTCTACTTGATACTGCATGTTGGACTCCGAGAATCATTTACAAATCTAGGGCTCTGATACCATCTTTGTCATGACTCAAACCTAGGGCCTAGATATGGCATGGCAGAAGGGAACCCAAGAGTTCCTAAACAAGCCTCAAGATACTAAAACTTCCATCATCGGTTCAGAAGCACACACAAGTAAACACATAGTTCTACGAGGCGGGAAAGTATGACTCACTCTATGGGGCAATACGTAGGATCTTACCATCACAACATATAACCAAGCCATAAGTCACACAACCAACTCATATAACAATAGCGAAAAAAAATAGCCAACCCATAACATAGACTTTAACCATAACACATAGCATAAAACATAAGGAGGTTTACAAGGTGTCTAACAATGCCTCTACATAGATGGGTCGGGGGCCAAGACATTCTCTGGGCTCACCCTCAAATACATAAAGAATTGAAAGTATCAAAGGTAGATAGATGGTGTATCATTCTTGGAAGATAGGACTCACCACTACAAGTAAACTTAGAATCTGAGCTAAGAGTCAAACGGTAGATGATCAAAGTCCTCGATCCCTACATGGTGAAATCATGTAGGCAAGTGTATGTGTTAGTACATTTGAATATACTAAGTATGCGAGGTGCAGTGCATGTAACTTATACAAACCTACATATTAATGTTAGATAGCAAGGGCACATAGTATAGAAAAAAAAAAGATTTATAGCAAGGGACATAATATAACAAGATGTAATAAAATTAATACTGCATGAAATGCAAATAATGCTCTCATATATATAGTGGGATGTGCCCTTAGCCGACATATGTAATACCAAGCGAGCTATTACTTGGAATCCCAATGAAATCCTCTCATCGGTAAAGAGGTGGTATACTTGCCAAAGGTAAACTATACTTCACCTTACGGAAAAAACTCTCATTTCGCATGAAGTAACCTTCTTTATGGGAACAAATCCCATTTTGGATAGGATTTTCACATATAGCATATCAAGTCATATCATATCATGTCTTCTCTTTATAGGAATAACTCCCATTTTGGATAGGATTTTCACATATAGCATATCAAGTCATATCATATCATGTCTTCTCTTTACAGGAACAACTCCCATTTTGGAGGCATCTTTCCTTACAGGAACAACTCTTATTTCAGAAAAAAAAACTTATGCTAGGCATATGGTTCAAGGAAAGAGAGGGAACCCTAATTCTATCGGTGCTAAGTTTTCATGCCACAAGAATACTTATAATATACGCAATTATATATGCTTTCAAAGAAGAGTAAGACTCATCAAATCAGTTCAATGCATTCTTAGGCTTAAAAGCCAAACACCATTCATAATAATTCATGCTTAGGCTCAAATGTCAAAACCATAATCCATAGTTATAATACTCTTGAGTAGGAATACCAATTCATATATAAGATGGTGCAAGCATCCGAAATGCTCAAAGAGCCATAATCAATAGATATATATATTATCACATTCTTATCATAACCAATACTTTATCAAAATCATATCATAAAATATAATTGGGCTTAACCCATAACATAATTTCTATAAATTCTCATGAACATGAGTGTATATGCTATGAATGAGGTGAGAATGACATGGGTAATTGAGATTCAATCTAAAATCATCAATATAATATGAAATTCAAGTGAAAACATAATTAAATCCACATTTGAAATCATAATACAATCATTCATGCTTAGATTCAAACATTAAAGGGACCATGCATATTTTAATATTCATAATAACAATGTATTTCAATATGTCAACGCTTGGTTCATCTTTAAATCAATATAATAACATAACCTATTCATTATTGGAATTTAAGGAATCAAAATAATTTAAAACCCTATATTAAACTAAGCAAAATAGATTTCTTGAAAATAATTTGGGTCTCCTTGATTAGAAGTAACCAAGGATCAAAAACTCACATACCTTCACTAAGATGAAGAAACCCCAAAGAATTTTGAAGAAGAGTTGAGTTCCTTAGCTCCCAAGTTGAAATGTCCGAGAGTTTTTTTGAGAGTTGTTTTGAGAGAGTTCAAATTATGAGGAATGAGTTTGAATGTTTGAAATAGGTTTCAGGTCTTTAGATGGTCATTGGATAGTATAGGAATTTCCAAAAGACCAATAGAAATACATAAATTTATGTAAATGCCATTAATGAAACGGAGAGAAAATTTTCTCGAAGTCACCCCACATGGGGCTACAAGACCCCTACGGCACTCTATGGATCGTTTGGAGTGCCCATGAACCCATACTTAACAAATTTTCTAGAAATTGGAGTCTTGACTAAATACTTAGAATTTTTCGCACCAAGACCACCACATGGGAAACTTAATGAGCCGTGTGAAGCCACACGGTTTATGTGGTGCTCTAGTCTCCCCAATATTAGGATAATTTCATGGAAAAGTTCTAAGTCGTCCATCAATACGTAGAACAATTTCACTTTGGAAGCTTCATCAAGGGGCCTCACGCCTTCCTATGCTCCACGACCCGTGTGATAAGATGGTACTTAGCCATAATGGCCTTTCCCACGCAGCGTACAAGGATATACAACCAGTTCCACAATCAGTGGCAAGCCATACGACCCATGTGACTGGTCTTGGCCCTATACCTAGCCACTAACAAGCTCCAAACTCAAAAACAAGTCCAAATGTCGCTTCATTGAGGCCACACAACTCGTGTGACCTCACACTGGCCATGTGGTCTCTCTTGAGATGACACTTGATCTAATTTTTGTCCGAAATGATTTTCTCAATGTCCAATGATATTGGATAACACCTAAGTCATTACATATGACTTCATAGACTCCCTAGAAGACTCGAACTCTATATCTAATACCAGGTTTGTCACGCCCCAAGAGGGGACCCTCGATATGGCTAGCACTTGAAGAACTATTGTTGATTTTCTAAGAGAACCACTTGGCCTCATCATCACATCATTCTCAAAAGTAGAAGAATGCTCAAGAAAACACATCAAACATATAAATAAAACTCTTATTAAAATATAGTTTCCAATGATCAAGCATGGAAATACAATAACAATCAACAATCCTCTACCTAATATCTATGAAACCTCTGTCTAATAATCTGGATGGTACCATAATAGGCCATGATTACCTCATCAAAAGAAAATAAGACTATCCAATAAAAATAAAAGGTCTCCTCCGAAGTGAAGGAGGGCTCACGAACTCTAAAGAAATAAGTTGGACCTTAATGATGCACTGGCTAAAGTCCTTTATCACTTGTATCTGCATCATTAATGATACAGGCCTAAATGGACATTAGCACACAAGATATACTGGTGTGAAAAATGGCTCAAAGAGACAATAAAGCTCAAACTCAATAGTTAACTCAACTCAAACTCAACTACTTAATTCATAACACAACTTTGTGAATATGCAAAGATTAAAGTTAAAATCATACTTTGAAATAGACTCAATGTGATGTAGCTTAGTTTAAAACATGATATGCTCGATCAAGTATTGCTTGTGAGTTTCTCTAACCAACATCCAATCCCACCACCTTCAATTTGGTGATATACAATGAAAGCTATGTTGTTGCCATACCCGTCCTAAACTTGTCAAGGTAAAGAACAATCAATCTCTCTCTTATATCCAGAGTAAACATCCATATTTTTGTAACTTGAGTCACCAGAGTTAACTGCACGACTATTCTATGCTAGCAACATAATTTATTGGTCAGAGTAGCAATTTACTCGTTCTTATATCGGTGCTCAATACTCCTCCCAAGACTAAAACATGCTCATGTCAATTAACTCAAAACTCATCTCATTGGATTTTCTCTTATCAACTCAACTCAGTTGCTCAATAACTAAATCAATCCACATCATTAATCATGCATGAACTGGAGACTCAAACTCAAACTCAAACGGTCATTTAGACTCCACTCCATCATGCTCATCATATAAAACAAATAAGATATTCATTAAATATGCGTAGATACAATGTAACACCCCACATTTTACATGTACTAATAGTATGAGAATAAATTTTGATATGGTTTGATCAAAGTAGCGTCAATTCTTGAAAGCGCTTGATTCTCGTGTTAATGGGTGATAT
>JAOTQJ010125469.1:0-10407 GCA_025642045.1 Solanum sejunctum
GCTTTACATACTTGGTACGTATTTCGTACTGACCCCCTCCTTTCGGGGGCTGCGTTCATGCCCGCAGGTACAGACGAGCAGGTTAGGGGGTCGCCTTCTTAGGACTTTCGCCTACCGTTGAAGTGCTCCCTTGCATCAGGAGCACATTGTTGGTATATACTTGTACACGTTCGTTTTGTGCATATATATATATATATCCGAGGGTATGACGGGGCCCTGTCCCGTTGTGTGGTCCGGTTGCTGTACATAGAGGTCTGTGGATACATATGGGTGTTGGAAACTATGTTGGTATGATCTCGTTTTTATGATGTGTTTGTTGGGCAGTTTTGCTGCCGCGATGACCTTGTCGGCCCGCATATGTGTATATGTATATCTGTTCTTGTGGCAATGTCTGGTAATATTGGGTTAGCTGCTTGCAGGTGGGGTTGGTTAGAAAAACAGAGGAAACTCTATCAAAATTTTCTGAAATCCCTTAGCTGTCATAAATGGAGTTCCGGTATAAGTGTATGTCTGGGTGCCCTATCGGCACCATTCACGGCCCCTAGGTTAGGTCGTGACATACAGACACCTAGATATCATGCATTCAACATTAAAAAAAAGGTTGAAGTGTTATGATAGAAAAATAAATTGCATATACATATGTTGCTTAGTAGAATAAGCCTAAAAAAAGGATAAAGGCCCAGCAGAAATTACTTAATGCCGATTTTGATGGAGATCAAATGGTTGTTCACGTAACAAGAGCAATAATTTTGATGTGAAAGATGAAATTTTGGATTGAACAAAGAGAAGTATAAAATATCACTCTATTATGGACTTTATATAGTGCACTAAAAAATGTAACAATTAAAACCAGAGGAAGTTCATAAGACAAAATAAATAAAAGCTAAACTGTGTAATAATTACTATTGATAGATGAATAACCCTTCCATGCTTATTGACAAAATTAACACAAGTATAGTTTCCAGTTGGAAGATGAACAATCCTCCACATTTACTCTATTTGATGTAATAGAAGTTTCTGTTTAGAGGAAAATTAGTGGACAAATGTATAATTATCCAATTAATAGAAAACAAACGTTTTAATTTCTAAAATGTAACTTATTAGATGTATTGTGTTAAATTGTTAATTAAATGATCAGGACAAAGTGGTCATTTTTTATATGATTAAAGACATTTTCGTAATCCAACTTTCAACTATGGAGCTTTCCACTTTTAGTATAATATGATTAGCTGATCAAAGCCTGAATTTTGACACAGTTCATAAGCTACCTTAAATTACGATTCAACTCCTGACTTTCTGAAGAGATTCAAACACATATGTAATATGCTTTGTGTTTATTGACATCTAGATAAAAATAATGGTCTCAAACAGTTAATTTCTGAATTGGGAAGATAGTTCCTAAAAATTACATAAAGGCATAATACATAAATATGATGTTCAAATTAAAAGGTTCTGAATTTGGAAGATAGTCCCCTAAAATAAGCTTCATCGCCCTGCATATGCAAGATAAAAAATGGAAGTCATCATCTTAATTTCAAGGAAAAAAAATTCACAAAGATAAGAGAATCAAAGAACAATTTAGAATTAAGAATTTTTATGCAATTATCTTTTTGATTTATCTTCTAAAAAAAAAAAGAACTGTTTAGACCTTACTGCGATTGTTATGGATGTAAACCTTAAGGGAGTTATTTCCCATTTCCTCTTGTTCTTGTTCAATATTTCTGGCAGAATCCTCAGCAGTATTGCTGCAATCATGCAATCTCAATTGATTCCAACGTACAAATTTCCCCAAAATCTGTTCAAATTTTTGCAGCCAATAGCACTTCTTCAGAATGAGGCATTTAAGATTTGGGAAGTTAGCACTGCTAGCTTCTCAACACACAAGATATATGTCATTCAGTAAAAACAACTTCAAGCTTTTGAAATTGTCTTTATCACTCGATCTCCATTCATGACTAACAGTTCGACAACATTTAAGTTTGAGGTATTCAAGATTTGGCAACATCATAGTAGTTGATGATATGTCTGGCCAATCAAAATTACGACACCGTCTAAAAGACAACCTCCTAAGTGATGTTGGAAAAACAAGTCTCTTGATGGAATCTGCCAAATTAGATGACTCTACATACTTGAATGCTTCAAGTTTTGTCAACCTGGACATATCAACTAGCTGAGGGAGAGTTCCAACTTTCATAAAAGGTATACTAATGATCAATCTCTTTAGATTGGGAATGCCACTAATGACTTCTTTTGTACAACTGGTGTAAGAAAGAACAGAAAATTCCTCTAGATTTGACATTCCTGTCACAAGATGTTCTGGTTTAGGACTCGGTAAACAAGAGGGTTCCTTCGTACATATATACCTCAAATTCCTCATCATCCATACCTTCCCCGGTAAACAAGTATCACCACTAAAAATTAGAGTTTGCAAATGATGAAGCTCCGAGATTGATTCAGGAATATCTCCATCAAATTGAACTTGGAGATATCTCAAATGAAACAACTTTGTAATCACAAGTTGAAATGACTCGAACCATACATGTGTATTGGAGATAACCAAAACCCTGAGAAGGTTGAAACGAGAGAAAAAATCATGTATTATAGGATTATTACAGCAGAAAGGTAATAAGCTGAGAAGCTTAACATGGTATTTAAGAGGTAGATCCAACAGAAAAAATAAGTGGATAGATCTGGCAACAGGGGGTAATAGCTTACAACAATCATCAACTGAATAAGATTCGGTTGAAAACTGATTCGACGAAAATTATGTTGTTGTGTTGGTAGAGTAGGGTGAGTTCTCTGAACATGCATATGCCTTGTCATTTCAGCTTCTATCAAACAGAACTCACACAGTAGATCACGTATTCCACGTTCTTTTATCTCACCATTGAATCTCCTTTTTCTAGCTTGTATCAAGTTCCTGCTGATTAGGTCCTCTAAATATCTACTGTCACTTCCTCCAAACTTTTACCATTTTCAGAAGTCCTTATGAAACCTTTTGCAAATCCATAATTGGATCAATCTCCGAGTATCAACCTGAAAATCCTCTGGGAAGCTACTCATAGAAAGGAAGCAAGGTTTGAGGCGATTAGCCAAGTGGTAGTAACTCAAACCGAGCACTCCTAAGCATTTATTTGGATGACTAGCAATGACTTCACTCAAGTTTCGGCAACATCCTTCCAATCTTGTAATGTCCTCACCACTTTAGAGAGATGCCCCGCAATCACTGAAATTGTTAAGGGCAGTCCTTGACATTTTTCTACTATTTCCATTCCAATTTCTTCCAGTTCAGGAGGATGTTCACATTTTGATCCAAAAACCCTATCACAAAGTAGCCTCCAACCCGTTTTCTAAACTCAAAAGGCTCATCTCATGAGGGCTACATGTATTTGCATACATCGCTACCTCAATTTCCCTAGTAGTCAATAAGATTCGACTCCTATTGTCATAATCAGGAAATATTCCTATTGTGCTATCCCAAACATCCGTACTCCAAATGTCATCAACAACAACAAGGTATCTTCGACCCTTTAGGCTCTTTTGCACCACGTCAGCTAAATCACTCTCATCCAACTTATCATAATCTTTTGAGTTCACAATATTTGTTTGCTTTGAAATGCAATATAAAGCTTCTAACAATACATTTCTAAATTAAAATTCTTGATATATTGTGACCCAAGCCAGAATGTCAAAGTGATACCTGATTGTAAGATGATCATAAGCTTTTTTAGCTAGTGTTGTTTTGCCAATGCCACCCATGCTTGATATTGTGACAATCTCTAGATCTGGCGATGGTCCTTTCAATCTTTCAAGTATGATCTCCAAGTCATCATCAAGTCCGAGCACGATATCATCTTCCAACAATGGATCATTTGGAGAAGAAGTGCCAATCAAGGAATCCCTAGATAATTCGAGAACTTGATCAGCAGCATCAAAAACAAGCTCCCTCACTTGATTCTTTGTTGTATCCATTTTTTCACCAATTCTTTTATTTGTTCTGATCAAAGAAAATTAAACAAGCACCTCCACAGTTGACAGTTAATGAATCTGAAAAGAAAACATTAATCAAATAAACAATACTAAGTGGTGCTTTTCATATCATCGTCATATCATATTATCATCATCATCATCATATTACTAATTACTAAAAGGGGAAAAATGCTAACCTCAAAGTTGGATTACCAAAATGTCCTTTTCTACTTTTTAAAATTAAAATGTCATTCATGTATTATTAAAATTAAATTAATAGACTGCAATCTAGACCCCCCCCCCCCAAAAAAAAAACAAACATGGAGTTGAGTTCATTGAATTTGATTGTTGAAAGTTTTTCCATATTCCCACAATTATTGGAAGTTTCAACGCTTAGTTGGTGCCTGCAATTAAAATGTTTTGTTTCTTTCATCTTCCATGACAGTAATAATCTTTTCATATTCCTTATAGGAATCTATAAATTTGGATACAGAAATTCATACTATTCAATCACATAATCAAATGTACATGATATATATCTGCGCGTTATTTATTGATTTTGTATTATATGATAGGTTTGTTGAGATGCAATTATTTTTGCCTTGTAATAGGCTTTTGGTGATCATCTTTTCAATTATTTGTCAAAAGTTTTCCCTTTGGTACTTTGTACTGAAAATGCCCTGTATTAAGATTTAAATCAAAAAATTATCTTACAATTACTTTTAACATAAGTCAATACTGACAATTAAGCTAAACTTAATACATGGTTAAATGTGACAACTTATCATTTTTAACAACTTATTCCAAGATTGAGATCGTATAACCAGAACCTTATTCCAAGCTCAAAGTATCAGGAAAATGATGAGGCCAGAGCATAAATCCGGATGCATGCCAAAAGCATTGTTGGAGTCGAGGCAATAGAGTAAATTGGAATGCTTGTCGAAAGTATCTTAGAGTCAAGGCCGGATCGTAAATATGTATGCTTGCTAGAAATCTACTAATGTCGAGGCCAGAGCGTAAATTTTAATGCTCACCAAAACAAATAATGGTGCTGAGGCCAAAGTGTAAAGTTGGATGCTCACCGAGGGTATCAAAGTAACTGTTGATAGCGGTCATATCAACTGCATGCCAAATACTCCCTCCACCTGAACCAAATTCAATATCCTGGATTTAAACTATAGAATGAGACTCACTACCGCCAATGAGATTAATGAAATAGGGATTTATGGATGATAAGTCATAGGAGCAACATTACCACATAGATAAGGCTCGTCTCTATGAGACCAAATTCCGCTATATCAATCTACAAAGATACAAGCCATTGGGAACAGCGTTGGAAAGAGAAAATAAAGCCTGTCGACTCTAGAAAATTGCACGTCTATGGCTTCCACTAGTCTGAGTCTAGACTAAGGTCAATATGCTAAATTATACACAGAAATCACTTACAAGTCGGGATACAAGGTTTAGATAGTCAACAGTAACAATACAAGTGCCCACCATACCCGAAAATGAAAAAAATCAGGAATTCTAATGAGAAAGGCATGCCTAACAGATTCTCCACCCATATTCATACAAATCCACATAATTCACATACTCAAACTCAGTATTAAAAGAAGGAAAGTTGTAGCCTACCTACAGACCAAACACATGTGCTCTTAGTCACTCCACCAGAGCTTGTTTAATTTCTTCCTAATGATCTCAAAATGCTGCCACGGTATCAAAAATAGAATCACCATATTATATGATCATTTTGACACTAAAATCATAAAGTCTAAAAACGGATCAATTTTGTGGGTCTAAATAAAAAATTGTGGGACCCATATCAAAAACATGGAATTAACTACATAAAAAGGTCCTAATCAGCTTCTCAAACTTGTCTCAAAATAGAATACAATTCAAGGTTTGGAAAAACCAGAAAATATACATGTATCAAATTCAAAAATTAAGCTAAAAGAACTACAAGGGGAGCAGCTAAAACTCAAATATTACCTCAGTTAGAGCATTTTCAACACTTTCTGATCGCATTACCGCATTCTCCTGGAAAAACCTCACAATTTAGTGCTTTGGAATCACTATATTCTAACTTATAATGACCAAGAATCACCTTTTAACGATATGGGACGAGGTTAAAATGTGTCTGTTTTTTAAAAATAAAGACCAGACCCAAATAACCTCCGTAAACGCAGCCGAAGTGGTCCACGAACATCGAATAGAACCATTTAGACCTCTATAAATATGGTGGAAAACTCTGTAGGCCTCCATGAACGCGACCTCCACAGCCCGTGAATTCAGAGTACAAGCTAAGTCCCTTTGCACCAGTTGATGCATTTTAGTTGGTTTTTAGCTAGATCAAATGTGCTTGAGAATCCTATGTGCACAAATGAACTATGCTACCTATCAAACTCAACATTCTAAACTCTATGGTGCAGTCAAAGTTTTAATACATGGTCATTTCGATAAAAAAGTGGGCCCCACTGTTAAGTGCCATTTTAGCCAAAACTACTAAGGGACCGGCAATGAGTTCAGAAGCCTCAAGAACCAAACGAATGGTCATTCTAGACCAAACTCAATATTTGGAGCTAACCGCGTTATCAGGATTTTCATTCAAGCTGATTCCTAAGAATGTTGACCAAAGTCAACTTTAGGCTAAATTTCAAAAACTAAAATTAATGCTAAGTGATTCCAAACCCATATCGAAAGCCTCAAAACTCTAGTCAACCATGCTTCTACACTAAAGTGACTATTCCAGAGCTTATGAAACTATCATAATTTTATTGTGAGTCCATTTTATATATTTTTTAACCAAAGTCAACTTTTTCAGTTATAAAGGCTTCAAAGTAGAAAAAACTGCATAAAATCCAAATGAACAACCAGGAGACTGAACTGGCATTACCAGTAAGTTATAAATGACTTACGATCGGTATAGGAAAACTCTAACTAATGAAGAGAAGGCAGCAACACAAAAATGACTTGGAGGGTAAAGTGATGAGGGATTTTGTTCCAAGATACCTATTGATGCGACTGGCAAAGCAGAATCACATGACAGTATCAATAGATTCGGCCAAATCCAGTAAATTCAAGAAGAAGTGATGAACTATTAGATATTATTGGATAGATTTGAAGAAGAGGATAAAAAGAAAATACTTCCGATTGTTTTAGATGGGCTATCTATCTTTTTAAATTCATATAACTGTAAAAAAAAGTTTAAGGTTGATAACTCAACTTTCATCTTGGCATTTAGATTTTTACTTTATTTGAGTATGTTGAAATTTGCTTTTAGTTACTGCACTAGTTTTCAGTAAAACACATTATTTAATTAAAGGCTATTTGGACTGGCAAAATAGCTTTTAAGCACTTTTGGAGTGTTAGGGTAAATAAAAAACTGCTTATAAGCACTTATTTTAAAGTCAAAATAACCAAACTAAGTCAAAAGCAATGAGTTTATCCAAATGGACTCTTAGTTTAATATAAATTTGAATTTTAGTTAAGTTGTTGAGATATTTTAGGTTATTTTAAATTTTAAATTATGCAGATTATATGTTTTATGTTGGATACAACAACAACAACATGTTCAGAAGATGCATGTCACAGAGACGAGGATGTTGAGATGGAAGTATGGTCATACCAGGAATGATAAGATTAAGAATGAGACTATTCGTGAGAAGCTAGAGGTGTCCCCTGTGACTGATAAGATAAGGAAAGCGAGACTGTGATGGTTCAGATATGTGCAGAGAAGAAGTACCGATGCTCCTGTTAGGAGGTGCGAAAGATTGATTTTGGGAGTTACACGAAGGGGTAGAGGTAGACCAAAGAAGTATTTGGGGGAGGTGATCAGAAAAGATATGGCAAAACTTGATCTCACCGAGGACATGACCTTAGATAGAAAGGAGTGGAGGTCGCGAATTAGAGTAGCAGGCTAATTGGTTGGTAGGGTTAAGGGGATGTTTAGCCTTGGAGTATAGTAGGGTAGCGGGAGTATATGTTTTACATTGGCTATTTAATAAAATATTGAAAGTTATTGAAAGTCACTTTCAATCTTTTTTGTTGTCTCATTCATCCTTTTAAGAAAACCAATATCATCATTGATAATATCAACAGAGTGTATTACAAACTTTATGATGATCATAGAATTCCTAGTTCTCTCTAGCTCTTATTTTCTTTATGGTTGTTAATTAGGGGTGGGCATGGTAAGGTATGATATGGTATTTAAAAATTCGGTATGGTAATTTCTGTTTTCGTTATCTAAAAATACGATACCATTACCATACCACCATACCAAATTAGCTCGGTATTGTTTGGTATTTCTAATTTTGGTTTCGGCATTTTACAGTATGATTATTCGGTAACCATAATTAATTTGACTTTGTATTAATATATTCATATAATAAAGAAGTATAACTTTAATAATATTAAAAACGTCTCAAACTAATCAATTAGGTGATCAAACACTATATACCTTTTCGTGTTGTGGATAATGAATAATACAAAAGCTAATCAATGCTTTCAAATTTTTTTCTCAAAATTTTCTTCAACATGATCAGTAATAGGAGTGTCAACTGGACTGTCGAACCTCTTCCAGAAGCTCTACATATATTTAAAATAATTTAAAATTTAACATACATATATAGATATATTTCAGAATGGTATATGGTATTTCGATATTTATTTTTTAAATACCAAATACCATTTCAAATATCAAAAAAAAAAAAATTATAAGTCGCACCAAATATCATACCAAATACCATAAAATAATTCGATTTCAATATGGTATTCAGTATATACCATACCATGGTGGGTTATTAATTACTAGAGATTCGTTACCTCATTAGGTTTGAAAAGGAAAGGTCTAGCCTCCTTGCTTGTAATTATTCCTACTGAGGTTTTATATTTTAATAAAGTGCTAGTAGACACTATTTCTAGTGGTCAAATTCATTTTTAAAGAAAGCCTATTATTATTGACCAGTGAATGTTTAAATTACTTGTATCTGAAAATTTATGATTACAAATATTTATTATAAAAGAAACATGGAGATTGGTGATTTATTGAAACAGTGTCGTATGATATTTGAGTATCTTGTGTGTTAACTATGGTTCACTCATTTAGTAAGACTAGATTCACTGTACGTGCGTTGCACGTGGTAGCCTCGTATTGAGATGCTTACAACTATGAAATAGTATCCTTAAAGTTAACTAATACAGAGAAGTCGATGAAAAATCGCATTGACATCTCATATGAAAGGTAAAAGCAGGGTAGATCAAGAAAGCAACAGATGAAATAAATACAAGTTAGGATACAGCGGCACTGTCAGCTGCTAGAAATTGTATCTGTCATGTTTCAAATCGAAAGACCCTGACTCAGGCTCGTTGGAATAGCTCTCGTTATTATCACCTGGTAATTGAAGTACTCAATCCTGACCATATTGTGTAAAATGGGCTTCCATTGGAGAGATGCTAAGCATTGTGGTGTAAATTGTTGTTTTTTCCCAGAGTACTTAACTGTTCTCACTCTTTATACATGAGACAATGACATATGTGCAATATTCAAGGTTAGCTCTCAAATTCTTGAATGTTTGCAACTTTCTTTTTTCGTATGTTAAGCTACGTTTCTTGAAAAGTGAGGACGAAAGCCTTAATGATGTGCAGTTGAGAAAGATTTTCGTTCTCATTAAAAAGGTAAGTCATCAACTAAGTTAAAAAAAATCTCCCATTTATGCAATTGTTTCAGGCGTAATTTGATTTGATTCTGTTCTATTTAGGCAAAAAATAGCATCTCACAGATGCAGAATAGAGCAGAGAGAGCGCATATTGCAGCAGAATGTAATCACAGTACATGTAGGAAATATTAAAAGAATCACATGATTAGAACATACGATTAAGAACATAATCATGGTTGCATAGATCTGCACCCTAAATAGGCTGGATAAGTACCTGAAAAGAAGCACAACCTGATGTAAGAGTAATCTCATAGGCATATAACCGAAGCATTTAGTGATACCAATAAGATTTCCTCATTGATGTTTACACGACATCGTTCAACTTTAGATTCAACAGGATATGAAGTAATTGAAAATCCAGTCAGTTCTACAAATGACTAACCAATGACAAGCAATTGTATCAGCGCATAACCTGAATAAGGTGCTCCTTTATTATTGTCTATATGTCTATTTTACAAATATTCAATCTATTGGGAACTACCTCAACAATCTAATTTTTCGTACATTATATGCTTAGCATAAATGCACCATTAAATGACATTACATTAGCCTTTTACACACAATGTACTTATAGACTTATACATGTAGTTTTAACAACGAGCTAATCATTGATACAATAGTTGATCTTCAGCCATGTGGCACAACAAAACTCTTGACCTTTGGCAATACCATCTGTAGTACCGCTAACATATTAATCACCGCATAAACTTGCGTCTTGACCTGT
>JAOTQJ010125500.1:0-10405 GCA_025642045.1 Solanum sejunctum
ACATAGAAAGTTAATTATAATATGTAAACAAGCGAATAGATATAGATTAGTTCTCCCGAGCCTTATCGGCAAGGGTGTCAGTTCGCCCTAACGACAACTTGGGGCGTGACATAGATACACCCCTTAGACATAAACTTTCGGACTTTAATGTAATCGATAACCTACCGTTAACCAGCACATCATGATTCTGCCACTTAGGAAAGGGTGCATTAGGGAATTGGAACTTCACCCTACGTGTTCTACAATCAATAGAGGCATAATATGCATGCAACCAATCCATCCCAAGAATGACATCAAAATCCACCATATCCAACTCCACAAGATTACAAGGCAATATTTTATGCATGATGCAAATGAGATAATTTCTATAGACCTTTCTAGCAACAATAAATTGCATCAGTGGGAGTAGAAACCTCATAAGACTCACTAAAAAATTTGGGCTTAATATGAAACATTTTGTCAATAAGAGGGCTAATAAAAGAAAGAGTGGCATCCATGTCTATCAAGCATATACATCAAAATCAAATACTTTTAACGTACTAGTGATGACATCGGGCAAATCATCAACCCCTTATCTCCCTTGGAGTGTGTAGAACAGATTATACCTTGGGGCACCACCTTGTTGGCCGCCTCTACCCAAAGGAATTGCATTAACACCCCTACCTTGTGGACAAACATCTTTACCCTTGTTTTGATTCCGAGGACAATCAACCTTTTTGTGACCCACTTCCCCAAAACTATAGCAAGCATTAATGTCCCTCAAACATCGGCTATCATGTACTCTACCACTTCTTAGGAACATAGGTCTAGGCACCACACTGCCACCACGTTGGGGCCTTGGTAGTCATTAGAAAATATCCTACTAGGAAATATGAAGTCCCTTGGCCTTGGTGAAACCCTCCACCTTTGGGATCTTGGAACTTACCATCAAAACGGGCCCTCTATGTCTCACTACTACTCCTCTTCCTCAACTTCACCCCCATCAAATTCTTTGGCATAGGTTATAATGTGAGACAAGTCCACCTCACCAACCAACATAGCAGTATGACACTCCTCATTCACCAAATCGGATACACCCATTGGGTCGAGAACCAAGTATGGATCCTACTTAGAGAGTTGGTTGAACTTGAGGAATATTCCCTCACACTCAATGATCCTTGCTTCAAATTTAGGAATTCCATCATTTTGGCCTTCCTAAGCTTAAGAAGAAAGAATTGGTTGAGGAAAGTTGCCTTAAACTTCTCCCATAGAATTATATTGTTGTTACTCTTCTCCTCCTTCCATTGAGTATACCACATTTGCGACCCCCTTGAGTTGGTAAGCCACCAACTGTGCCTTCTCTTCTGACCTCACAACCATGATAGCCAACACTTTGTATACCTTATCAATAACTTTTTGAGGGTCATCATCTATTTTAGACCCATAGAACTCTGGTAGGATCATCCTCAAAAAGTCCCTCACTCAAGAGGCCTGAGTAGGAGCATGAGGAGATTAGGCCCCTCTGTTGACTTGATTAGCCACAACTTGAGCTAGCAAGGTGAGAGCATCCCAGAGCTCTCTATGAGGCAATTGTTTTTCGAGTGTACAAGCTCTTCTCCCTCTTGGGATAGGCATGATCTAGCATATCAAAGAAGAATCATTGGCAGAAACCTTACGTTAACTCCAATAGCATGAAATAGGGTAAGTACAAGGGAAACATTTCCTAAAAAGTCTCATAGCCTCTTACTCATAGTTGTGGTACACTCCACAACCATGAATAAGACTCGAATCGAGATGGTGTGTTAGACTCTAAGGATTATTAACAACCTAGTGCTCTAATACCAAGTTTGTCATGACTCGAGCCTAGGGCCTAAATGTGACACGATGAATGGGGAACTTAAAAAAACCGTAATCAAGACTCTTAACATATCATTACACATCCTTGGTTGTAGAAACAATTAAACAACAATAAAATAATAGAAATAAGGGCAAAGGGACTAGGGAAAGTCCTTCCTTTCATAAAATATCAAAATGTTAAAGAGAGTTAAGCTTATAAAATCATTACATAACTTGTCCAATAATAGCTCTAAACATAGAAATTAACGAGGCCCAAGACAATCAACTAGGCTCACCCTCATAGTCAAAACATACAATAATAGAGACAGAGAGAGAGTTTTTATACATATCATAAGATCAAGACGTTGTCCCCAAAGCTAAGGACTCACCAACTTACTTGTACAAATAGTACTAGCCACAGGGAGGATGAGGATGATCATGAGGAGCTCCAGTTCCTACATGGTAATATCATGTAGGCATAGATTATGTGTTAGTATGTTTGAATTACTAAGTATGTAGCATGAAATATAACAAGATATAAGTACCATAATCGAAATGCATAATTAGGATATAAATAAGCATATAGCAACATGGCATGCATGAGTGATGTTTGAAGTAAAACATGCTCATATAGAACATATTACATGTGTAGTGAGACATCAATATTTTGATAGTGGTCACACATCGCTATCCAAGGTGATTGAAATATCAACTAGTAAATTGGTTTATGATGGTCACATCGCACCATCCATGGTGATTGAGGTATCAACCTGTCAATTGGTTGATGGTGGTCACACTCAACCATCCATGGTGATTAAAGTATCAACCCCTCAATTGGTTGATGGTGGTCTTACCCTGCTATCCATGGTGATTAAGGTATTAACCGCTCAATTGGTTGATCATGGTCTCACCCCCTATCCATGGTGATTGAGGTCTAGCACACCCTTAACTAGGTGGTCAACTTGTAATACTATAGATACTTTTTGTGAAATTAACACATATATACTCTTCTTTGATCATCATAAGGTCATACAAAGCATAGGACTTGCAATGGATCATTAATAGCTCAATAACCCTAAATCAGACATTTTATCAAACACTTGGTGGGTGAGTAAGCCTAGTGTAAAACCATGCAATTAAAGAGTAAAATCATGCAAGAAATCTTGAATTAAATCAACCCTCCAACACTTGGTAGTACCACCTTGCAAAATACATTGAAATGCCTCATCAAAACTAATCATACAACATAGAATCATGGATCAAAACATGAATAAACACACACTTTTACATACCCCCAAAATAGTTCATAGTCAAATTCATAATAGAAAATCTATGAGTAAAATCAATTTAGAAACATATAATTGAGATAAAAAGGAAGCTTACGCAATATGGGTGAAACGGACCAATGGTTAAAATTCATATACCTTAACTTTGGAGAATTCCTTGGTGAAGATTAGAATGGAGACTTGAAGCTTGAGTGAATTCCTTAAGATCAAGAATGAGATTTGGCACTCGAATTTTAGGTGAAATATTTGTCTAAGTGTTTAAGAGAGTATTGGGGAATATCTTGTATGATATGAAGTTGAAATATGGCTAAGTATATGTATTTTTATGTATGGGAAGACTTAGGCCCATGAGCTAAGAGCCTTGGAACGAAACAACAAAAGCAGTCAACAAATACACAGAGGAGTGCCCTTGGCGTGTCACACCTTGGGCATGAAAACCTCTCTGGAAATAGTATTTTGTGATTTTCAAATTTTTTATATGGTTGCTCTAAAAATATGGTTTAGACCCATTTTTCACTAAATTTTTTTCATCTGATCAAGAATATGAAGTTAGATTTTTGATATCATGCATGGTGTTTGAGATATATGGAAATTATAATTTGGTCAGTTTAGAGGTACATTTTTGAGTTTTTTTTCAGGGGCGTTGCATCCTCACTATGGGAATATATCAAGATATCATCAAAAAATATCACCATAAAGAAATCAACGTATGGTTTAAAAACTGTATTTTTAAGATTCATGAAGATAGCTGATGCATTAGTCAACCCAAAGGACATAAATACAAACTCATAGTGCCCATACCTAGTCCAGAAAGTTGTCTTGGGAATGTCACATCCCCTCACTTTCACTTGGTCATACCTGAACCGAAGATCAATCTTAGATAAGTGACTAGCCCCTTGATGTTGGTCAAAAAGATCATCAATCCTTGGTAGAGGGTACTTATTCTTCATCGTGACCCTATTAAATTGCTGATAGTCAATGCGCATTCTAAGAGAACCATCGTTCTTCTTCACAACAATAGTAGTGCACCCTAAGGTGATTGGCTAGGCCTAATGAAACCCTTTTCCAACAAATCCCTCAATTGCTCCTTCAACTCCTTTAACTCCGCCACGGCCAAATGATAAGGAGGAATAGAAATGGTTTGAGAATCAAAAAGAAAGTCTATGCCAAAATATATTTCCCTTTTGGGAGGAACACCAAAAAGCTTATTGGGAAAGACATCAAGGAAGTCATTAACCACCAGAACCGACTACATAGGAAGGACTGTGGACTCAACATCCCCAACCCTCACAAGATGATAGAGACACCCCACTGAAACCAACTTTTAATCTTTAATGCAAGAAATGAATCTACCCTTGACCACCACATCAGGACTCTCACACTTAAGGATGAGTTCATTAGGGAATTGAAATTTGACCCTATGGTTTCTACAATAAATAGTGACATAATATCTTGCACAATCCATCCCAAGAATGACATCAAAATTCACCATATCCAACTCAACAAAATTACAAGGCAGTCTTTTGTGCAAAATGAATATAGGACAATTTCAATAAACTCTTCTAGCAATAATGGATGCACTAACGACAGTATAAACTTCATATGGCTAACACAACAATTCGAGTTTAACAAGAAGCTTGTTTGCAACAAAACAAGTAATAAAAGAAAGAGTCGCACTCGGGTCTATCAATGCATAGACATCTAAATCAAAGAATTTTAACATATCAGTGATGATATCAGGCACATCATGTCACACCCAAAGTTCCATTAGGGCGAACTGGCACCCATTACCAGTAAGGCTCGAGAGAACAAACCTGTATCTATGCACTTTCTATACATATTATAAGGGATTTCTACATTTAATATGCCTTTAAGAAAGTAAACAGTAATAACAAGCCAAAAGAAATGCCTATCACTAAGCCATTTGGGCCACGTTGTCTGAGGTATGAGATATGACCACACTTTAATTTAGTCTACAAAGCCTGTAGATAAAGGAAAGTATCTAATAAGGGTCTGAATACGCCTTGCCTAGACTAACTATACAATACAAAAATATAAGCTCTAGAAACAAAGCTCCAAAGCAACCTGGAGCTTGGTAACAGCAGGTGGATATCCTGTACTCCTACTGGGGAGATCTTCTAGCATCTGTACTTGTAGTATGAAATGCAGGTCTCCCGTAAGAGATGTCAGTATGAGATAATATATGGAATATATAAGGCAAGAAATATTGTATTTGAAGTAACAACTCAAATGAAACTATGCACTGGCATAGGATAAGAGACCACCTATAGTTGTACTTTTGGATCATGTAATTTATGTTCTATTTATTACTTTACCTTTACTATATAATCGGTGCACAACATGTAATACAAATGACTAGCTGACCAGTGGTAAACTTGTATCAGGATCGGTCCTGGCTAGGCTTTTCCTTAACCCCTCGGGCTACCTTCCGTGATAGGATCATCCCTGGCTAGGTGATTATTCCAACCCTCAGGTTACCACGCATCAATAAGTAATATATTTTACTTTATCTATCAATTACCTTTGAGATGATTTTTTTGGAGGTGGTAATATTGGAACTGGAGGACTGTAGATACAACATATGACATGTAAATATTCATAAAAGCCAGCACCATAATGAAAGGAGTAAGTTGCATAAATAATGAAATACATAGGAGCTAGAACAACATCTAATTAGCGACCTATATTTCCTCCACTTCAAGGGGGTTTCATCCACTTCAAACCATCTAATTAGCAACCTATATTTCCTCCCATACAAAGCTTCTAAGGTGCTATCTTGATACTCGCATGGTAGCTATTACTATATGCAAATTCAATGAGTGGCAAATGGTCCACCCAACTACCTTTAAAGTCCAATGCACAAGCTCACAACATATCTTCAAGTGTTTTAATGGTGCATTCTGCTTGATTGTTTTTTTGTTGTTGGAATGTTGTCCACAAATTCACTTGTGTCCCTAAACTCCTTTGGAAGGACTTCCAAAACATTGCAGTGAATTGAGCTCCTCGGTCAGATATAATTGAGACTATAACTCCATACAGCCTAACTATATTTTTAAGGTATAGCTTGGCATACTCTTCAGCTGTATAATCACTTCTAACTGGCAAGAAGTGTGCTGACTTTGTGAGTCTGTCAACTATTACCCATATGGAGTAAAACTTTTAAAATGAGCTAGACAAACCAGTAATAAAATCCATATTGATCATATCCCACTTCCATGTTGGAAGCTCTATGCATTGCATATAACCTCCTGGCTTTTGGTGTTTGACTTTCATCTGTTTGCAATTTGGACATTGAGCCACAAATTCTGCAAGGTCATTCTTCATACCTCCCCACCAAAACATTCCCTTCAGGTCATGGTACATCTTAGTTGATCCTAGATGGATGGAATATCGGAAATGGTAGGCTTCTTCCATTATTCTCTTTCATAATCTATTAATATCAGGCAGACATAATCTATTTTTGCAGTAAAGTACTCTAGTTTATGTAAGGTCAAAGCCCTTTATCATACCCTGACTCATATTTTCTTTAAGCTGTCGTAGAATAGGATCCTCAAATTATTTTTCTTTCACCTCCATTACTAATGAAGACATTGTTGCATTATCTACAATAACCCCTTCCTTTGGAGTTTCAAGAAGGCGAACTCCCAAACTGGCTAGCTGATGTAGATCCTTAGCCACTCCTTGACTTATCATAGCTTGATCACTAGTATTTGTGATTCCTTATGACTTAGAGAAACGACTACCACATTTGCCTTCCCCGGATAGTATAGTACATCAACTTCATAATCCTTTATTAGCTCTAACTACCTCTGTTCTTAAATATAGATCTTTCTGCTTAAAGATGTATTATACGCTCTTATGATTAGTATATATGTCAACGTGAACCCCATATAAATAGTGGCGCCATATTTTCAGAGCAAATACAACCGTTGCTAGCTCAAGATCATGAGTTGGGTAGTTTTTCTCATATGGTCGTAGTTGTCTATATGCATAAGCAATTACCCTACCATCGTATGTCAGTACACACCCTAATCCAACTCCTATAGTATCACAATACACTGCATAACCCTTGGATATTAGCTTTCTAGCCTTAAAATAAGAGATAAACTTCCCCTTTAGTGCCCCAACATTGCCTTCAAGAACTGCCTCATTTGGAAAGTGGAAGTACACTTTCTTAGTTCGGCAATCTACGGTGCCATAGCAAGAAGATAACCAATCCATACCCATTATAACATCAAATTCCACTATTTCTAGCTCAATAAGGTCAACCAATGTGTCATGGTCACAAGTAGTTACTACACAGTCATAATAAATCCTTCTACCTATAGATTCACCTGTTGATGTGGACACTTCAAATGGTTAGTTCAATAATTTGGGTGTTCTCTTAAGCTTCCTAACAACTAGTGGAGTAATGTATGACAGTGTAGAACCAAGGTCAATTAATGCATATACATTATGTGAAAAGATGGACAATGTACCTGTGACCACATTAGGTGAAGCTTCTAAATTTTGCCTACTCCCCAAAGAATAAGTGCATTTCTAGACTCTGCTAGAGTTTGCTGCCCCTCTAACACCTCTGCCACAGCACATAGATGCTTGTTGACCCCTACCTATTAGAGGAAATGACGATGATGATAAAACAGCTAACCCAATAGATTATGTTATATCACTCATATGCCTCCTTGGGCTATCTTTTATCATATGCCCTTGCTGACCATACAAATAACAAGAGTCTGTCCCAACACGAAAATGATATATACCTAAATGCCTTCTTCCACACTGTTTACAAGATTGCCTAGGGGTCATTTGCCGACCTGCTAAATATCCTGTTGTCCATGTACCTTATTCCTCACCTCGTTGACCAAACTGATTACTTCTAGACCCTTAAAGTTGTGGTAGAGCACTGGTAGCAGAGTAGGAGGATAATGGCCTAAGCTAACCTTGGGACGGTGAAAACTACCTTGTAGATTTGGCCTTTTTGTCCAGACCCCTTTCCAACTCTTGTGTCCTTCTCCTTTGCCTCTGATCCTTCAATTTCTGTGCAAAAGCCTGCATTCTCGCTATATCATTGTCTTTCTTTAAGGAACCAATGGTACAGTCTCTGACCAGATACATATCCAACCTATCCACATATCAATGAACTTTATCTGTCATTATAGCAACTACATTAGGAGCATACCTTGCCAGGGAATTAAATTTAAGGCTATACTCTTTCATGCCCATATTCCCTTAGTGGAGATATAGGAACTGATCTACACGGGCCTCTCGAATCTCTAATGGTAAGTAATGGTCAAGAAATGCCTCTTTGAACTATTTTAAGGTAGTTAGGGGTGCATCTATACTCTTAGATTTCTTCCAAGCTTCATACCATAATATAGCCATATCCTTCAACATATATGTTACTAACTCGACAGCTTCTATACCACTCACATGCATAACATCTAAAGTGCGCTGAATCTAATCAATAAAATCTTGGGGATATTCTTTAGGATCTGACCCAGTGAAGGATGGAGGGTACAAATTAAGGAAATCATGTATTCTCGTGCCAGCTGCCCTATTCGCACCACCTGTACTTATAACTGCCTTCCTGTCTCTGACCTTGGCCAGCCACTATACTGGTCCATAGGTGGACTATATTTCTCAAATCCTATATGGTAGCATCAATAGGTGTATCTAGGGAATTTCGCTACTTTCGGGTTCATCAAGAGCTGGAAAAGTTGGAGATGTCTGTGACAAATACTCCTCTTGAACCACATTTCTTTGTCTCACCTAACTTGGTATACCAACCACCACTTCTACTCCCTTCCCTTTACCTTTGTTTTGGCTGGTTTTTGGCATACTTGCCGTACAAAACAATTTAGGAGTTACACATAATGCACCTAGTACACTTAGCTTTATGGCAAGATCTAAAGAATGAAAAGAAAGTAACAACTATTAAATGCCACGTAGCCTCATTCTTATAAATATGGTTCGCAACTCATCGATAAACAAGACTCTACAAAGACATGGCTTTGTAGACTCCCTAGGATGACCCGCTTTGATACCACTTCTGTCACGCCCATAGTCCCATTAGGGCAGACTGGCACCCATTGCCGATAAGGCTCGGGAGAACCAACCTGTATCTATGCGCTTTCTATACATATTATAAGGTGTTTCTATATTACATGCCCTTAAGAAAATAAACAGTGATAACAAGCCAAAAGAAAATGCATATGACTAGGCCGTTGGGGCCACATTAGTTAAAGTATGAGCTATGACTACACTTTAGTTTACATAGTCTACAAAGCCTCTAGGTAAGGGAAAGTGTCTAATAAGGTTTGGAGCAAGACCCACCTCGACTAACTATACAATACAAAAAAATCTCTATATACAAATCTCCGAAGCAACCTAGAGCTTGGTAACAGCAGCAGGATATCCTGTACTCCTATTGGGAGAACTACTAGCATCTGTACCTTCAACATAAAATGCAAGTCCCCTGTAAGGGACGTTAGTATGAGATAATGTACTGAATATGTATGGCAGGAAATACTATCTTCGAAGAAACAACTCAAATGAAACTATGCACTGGTCTAGGATAAGAGACCACCTATAGTTGTACTTTCGGGTCATTTACTTTATGTTCTTTTTATTACTTTACCTTTACTGTATAAACTATGCACAATATGTAATACAAATGATCAGCAGATCAGTGGTAAAACATTATCGGAATCAGCCCTGGCTAGGCTTTTTCTTAACCCCTCGGGCTACCCCCCATGATAGGATCATCCCTGGTTAGGTGATTCTTCCACCCCTCGGGCTACGACCCATCAATAATCAATATACTTTACTTTACATTTCAATTACGTTTGAGATGATTCTTTTGGTGGTCATAATATTGGAACTGGAGAACTGTAGATACAACATAAGACATGTAAATAATCACAAAAGACAGCACCATAATAAAAGGATAAGTTGAAC
Organism: Solanum sejunctum; assembly: GCA_025642045.1. Taxonomy (NCBI): domain Eukaryota; kingdom Viridiplantae; phylum Streptophyta; class Magnoliopsida; order Solanales; family Solanaceae; genus Solanum; species Solanum sejunctum. The sequence goes on from JAOTQJ010125500.1 coordinate 10,080, forward strand.
AAATAATGAAATGCATAGGAGGTAGAACAAGACATGAACTTTATTTAGTAGAACAAACTCGTGCATATTGGTATCCAAGTATGTACGCGGGTTTACAAGTGACTATGTATGGGAGCATATGAAAATGTGAAGAAGTTAAGACACGTTAATAGTTGTGTCAGAGTTGGTAAGTGTCTTTTATGTGCCAGGGAGGGATCTATGTTTCATGCCAAACAATAGGAAATCAAGTAGCCTTACATACCTCACTGCACGACCTCGCTATTACCTCAAGATAACCTTCCCTTCCTCCAAATATTTATCTACAATATAGTAGGTGATAAAACTAG
>JAOTQJ010125511.1:0-42585 GCA_025642045.1 Solanum sejunctum
TATGATCTAGTATGAGATTTGATGAGGGGTTCTAATGTATTTTTAATACGTGTGTTACCAAGTGTTGGTGGGTTGATTTACATTGAGTTTCTCACATGATTTCACTCTTGAATTGCATGTTTTTAAACTAGCATTACACACCTGCCAAGTGTTTGATGAAATTTCTTCTTAAGGATTCTTAAGTTATTGATGATCTATTACATAACTTATGAGTTAAGTGACTCTATGATGATGAAGGAATTGTATGTATGTATTGAATTTATGAAAAGTATCTATAATATTGCAAGTTGACCATACCTTGTTGATGGGGTGATATGAGTAAACAATTTTAGAGGGGGGGGGTGCTATGCCCATCTACCATGTTGAAGGGTATATACCTTGACCACTTTGATGGGGCATGCTATGCCCATCTACCATGTCGAGGGGTATATACCTTGGACACTTTGATGAGGGTGTTATTCCCATCTACCATGTTGAGGGGCATATACCTTAGCCACTTTAATGGGGGGTGTTATGCCCATCTACCATGTTATGGGGTATATACCCCTTGGCAACTATGATGGGGGGTGGGGGGTTATGCCCATCTACCAATTGTAGGGAAGATATATCAATCACCTTCCAAGAAGGTGATATGCCTTGGATTCCAAGTACTACTTTGCTTGGTCTATGAAGATGGTATCTTCCAACACATGTAATCTATATTCTCAAGTATATGTCTCACCAGCATGTTTTACTCAAGCATTGATCATGCATGCCATATTATTATTATACTTACTCATTGCCTATGTATATGTATTTTCGCTAAGTTGCCTATGTCTTGTTGCATTGTATCCAACATACTTAATATATTCAAACTTACTAACGCATACTTTATGCCTACATGATGTTATCATGTAGGAATTGGAGCACTCTTGATCGTCCTCCCCGTGTCTAGTATTGGCATTTTGAAAGAAGAGCATTGGTGACTCCTCAAGTTCGGGGACATTAGCTATCTTACTTATGTTACTTACTTTCTCTTCATGTTGAACTCTTGATACTATGAAGGTGAGCCTAGAGAGTGTCTTGGCCCCCGCTCAAATCTATGTTATAGGTGTTGTTGGAACTAATGATGTAATTATGCTTTGAGCCTTGACTCTTCTATGTTTTATTCTATCAAAGAGTTCCCTTAGTCTTTTTATCTCTTTTATTATCTGTTGATGTTGTTCACTTTTCTTCTGCAACCAAGGATATATGATTGATATGCTAAGAGGCTTGTTTGAGGCTCTTCAGGTCCCCATTAATTGTGTCACGTCTAGGCCCTAGGCTTGGGTCATAACAAACTTGGTATCAGAGCACTAGGTTGTTAATGGTCCTCGAAATCTAACATGCCATGTTGATTAGAGTCTTCTTCATGGTTGTGAAGTGTACCACTACTATGAGCAAGAGGCTATGAGGCGTTTTAGGAAATGTTTCCCTTATTCATGATCTATGTCGTTCTATAGAAGTTGAGGTAATTTTTTTTCTCTAATGAATGTTCTTTTCTATTCTCGATCATGTTTATTCCAAAAGGATGACTAAGGAGAGCTCGTTCACCCGAGAAGCAACCAGCCCCTTCTGCTCCTCAAGCTCCTTAAGATGGAGGAGTGGCTCATGAAGAGTTCCGAGATGCTATTACCATATTAAATCAAGCTATGACCAACCAAATCAACCAAGGGGCCCAAGGCCCTCATTCTCCTACTCTGGCCTCTAAGATAAGGGATTTTACTAGAATGAACCCACCGGAGTTCCACGGGTCTAAGGTCGAGGAGGACTCTCAAGAATTCATTAATGAGGTGTACAAAGTGATATCTATTATGGGGGTTAGATTGGTGGAGAATACGGAGTTGCCATCCTATAAACTTAAAGGGATGTCCCAGATATGGTTCACTCAATAGAAGATGGAGAAGGGGAATGGTGATGTTATCCCTTGGCAGGAGGTTAAAGTGGCATTTGTCAACTGGTTCTTCCCTCTTGATCAAAGGGAGTCCAACATGATTGAACTTATGAATCTAAAGAAAAGGTCTATGAGTGCGGGGGAGTATGCCCTCAGTTTCAACCAACTCTCCAAGTATGCTCCACAAATGGTGGTCGAGCCAAGGACTAGATGAACAAATTTATGATGGGTATGTAAAACTAGGTAAATGAGGAATGTTGTGCCACTATGTTGATAGATGACATGGATTTGTCCTTCCTCATGACTTATGCCAAATAATTGGAGGGGGAAAACTTGAGGATAAGGAAGAAGTGGTGAGGCCAAGAGGGCTCATTTTGAAGGTAGATTCCAAAGTCCCAAGGGTGGCTGGTTTTATCAAGGCCAAGGACCTTCTAGTGCTCCTAATAGAGTATTTGCTAATGGTAATCCAAGGGTACAAGGTGGTAGTGGTGTGGTGCCTAACCATATGTGCCAAATGTGTGGTATAGGTCATAATGGCCCATGTTTGAAGGACAGTAATGCTTACTATAGTTGTGGTGAAGTAGGTCATAATATGATGGATTGTCTCATAATTAAAATAAGGGTAGAGATGGTCGTCCATAAGGCCAAGATGTAAATGTGGGTCCAAGTGGTAGAGAAGCCCAACAAGGGAGTGCCCCAAGGCAAAACCAATTCAATGCTCTCTAAGGAAGACAATGGATGGATGAGGTGCTTGATATCGTCACATGCATGTTAAAAGTATTTTATTTTGATATGTATGCATTGGTAGACCCAAGTGTCACTCTTTCTTTTGTTACTCCTTTTGTTGCAAAAAATTTTCATGTTAGTCCCGAATAGTTGTTTGAGCCTTATGAAATGTCTACTTTTGTTGGTGTATCGATTGTTGCTAGACAAGTCCATAAAAATTATCCTATATTCATTTTTCATAAAATCTTTCCTTGTGATTTTGTTGAGTTGGATATGTTGGCTTTTGATGTCATTCTTGGGATGGATTAATTGCAAGCATACTATGCTTCTGTTGATTGTACAACCCATAGAGTCAAATTCCAATTCCAAAATGAACCCATCCTTGAGTGGAAGAGTCATGATATTGGTGGTCAAGGGTAGATTCATTTATTACATTAAAAACCAAAAGTTGATTTCTAAGGGGTGTCTCTATCATCTTGGGAGGGTTAGGGATGTTGACTCCAAAGTCCTTCCTATAGAGTCAGTTTTGGTGGTTAATGAATTACTTGATATCTTTCCCGATGAGCTTGCCGTTGTTGGAGAAGGGTTTATAATGCCTAGTTAATCACCTTGGGGTGCAACAATGTTATTTATGAGGAAGATGGATGGTTCTCTTAGAATGTGTATTGATCACCGACAACTTAATAGAGTCACCATCAAGAATAAGTACCCTCTACCAAGGATTGATGACCTTTTTGATCAACTTCAAGGGTCTAGTTACTTCTCTAAGATTGATATTTGGTCTAGATATCACCAAGTGAAGGTCAGGGAGTGTGACATTCCCAAGACGGCCTTCTAAACTAGGTATGGGCACTTTAAGTTTGTAATTATGTCCTTTGAGTTAAGTAATGCACATGCTATATTCATGGATAATCTCTTGATCTATTGCGATAGTAAGGAGGAACATGTGGATCATTTGAGGGTGGTGTTGTAAAACCTGAGGGAGGAGAAGCTGTATGCTAAATATGATAAATGTGAGTTTTGATTGAAAGACATTGCTTTTCTAGGCCATGTGGTGTCGGGAGATGGAATTAAAGTAGATCCTAAGAAGACGGAGGTGATTAGAAATTGGCCTAGTCCATTGACTCCATTGGAAATTAGAAGTTTCTTGGGTTGGTAGGTTATTATCAGAAGTTTGTAAATGGGTTCTCTTGTATTGCTTCTCCAATGACTAAGTTGACCCAAAAGAAGGCAAAATTTGTGTGGACCGGTGATTGTGAAAAAAGTTTCCAAACTTTGAAAGATAAGCTTGTCTCTGCTCCTATCTTGTCTCTACCCAAAGGGTTAGAAGTGTTTGTTGTGTATTGTGATGTCTCCAGAATTAGTTTGGGGTGTGCTGTCATGCAAAATGATAAGGTGATAGGTTATACCTCTAGACAACTTAAGGTTCATGAGAAGAACTATCTTACCCATGATCTTCAATTTGCCCGCGGTATTTGCTTTGAAAATTTGGCATCATTACTTATATGAGGTTCATATTGATGTATTCACTGATCATAAAAGTCTCCAATAAGTGTTCACCCAAAATGATCTCAACTTGAGACAAAGAAGGTGGGCAGAGCTTGTCAAGGATTATGACATGAGTATACATTATCATACTGGTAAGGATAATATTGTGGTCGATAATCTAAGTAGGGTGTCTATGGGTAGTCAAGAACATTTTAATGATGGTGGTAAAGAGGTGGCTATAGAGGTCCATCGGTTCGCTAGATTAGTGGTTAGGTTGGAAGAAGTGGGTAATGGTGGGGTAGTAGTTGTTAATGGTTCCAAATCATCCTTGATTGAAAAGGTGAAGTCAAAGCAAGATCTTGACCCCTCCTTGTTAGAGTTGAAACCCTTAGTAAGAGATAGTAAGGTGTAGGTTTTCCCCTAAGGGGGAGATGGTGCCCTTAGTTACCAAGGTAGATTGTGTGTGCCTTGTGTTGATGGCTTGAGAAAGAAGATTTTAGATAAGGCTCATAATTTATCCTATTCTATTCACCCTGGTTCTACAAAGATGTATAGAGATTTAATAGAAGTGTATTGGTGGGGTGGTATGAAGAGAGACATTTCCAAGTTCATATCTGGATGTCACAATTGCCAACAACTGAAGGGCAAAGATGAAAGGTCGAGTGGCCTAGCCTAAGACATAGAGATTCCTACCTGGAAGTGGGAGGAAATCAACATGGATTTTGTGGTTGGGTTGCCTAAGACTAGAAAGAATTTTGACTCTATTTGGGTTGTGGTTGATATAATGACAAAGTCGGCTCGCTTTCTACTGGTTAAAACTACTTATGGTGCCAAAGATTATACCAAATTTTATATTCATGATTTGTTTCGACTACAACAGTTTCCCTTGTCTATCATTTCGAATTTTGTCAATTCACTTCTCACTTTTGGAGGTCTTACTAAAGAGTTCTTGGTACCAAGGTAAAGTTTACCACAGCCTTTCACCCGCAAGCAGATAGCCAAGTCGAAAGAACTATCCAAACTCTTGAGGATATGCTCAGAGCTTGTGTCTTTGAGTTTAACGGTAGTTGGGATGATCATCTTCTACTCATTGAATTTGCTTACAATAATATCTAGAATGCAAGCATTGGTATATCTCCTTTTTAAGATCTTTATTGTAGGCACTATAGATCCCCAATTAAGTGTATTAAAGTGGAGAAAATGGCTTTGCTAGGTCCAGATTTGGTCATAGAGGCCTTGGAGAAGGTGAGGTTGATTAAACAGAGATTGAAAAAAACCAAATTAGAGTAAAGTCCTATTTCAATGTGAGGAGGATGGATCTTGAGTTAAAGGTTAGTGATTAGGTCTATTTAAAGACCTCAACCATGAAGGGTGTGGTTCGATTTGGCAAGAAGGGTAAATTGTTTCCCCAAGGTTTGTGGGTCCTTATATGGTGTTAAGCAGGATTGGTAAAATGGCCTATGAGTTGGAGTTGCCCATTGATATGCATCTGTCGAAAGCAGATAGCCAAGTCGAAAGAACTATCCAAACTCTTGAGGATATGCTCATAGCTTGTGTCCTTGAGTTTAAGGGTAGTTGGGATGATCATCTTCTACTCATTGAATTTGCTTACAATAATATCTATAACGCAAGCATTGGTATATCTCCTTTTTAAGCTATTTATTATAGGCACTATAGATCCCTAATTAAGTGTGTTGAAGTGGAGAAAATGGCTTTGCTAGGTCCAGATTTGGTCATAGAGGCCTTGGAGAAGTTGAGGTTGATTAAGGAGAGATTGAAAACAACCAAAGTAGAGTAAAGTCCTATTCCGATGTGAGGAGGAGGGATCTTGAGTTAAAGGTTACTGATTAGGTCTATTTAAAGACCTCAACCATGAAGGGTGTGGTTCGATTTGGCAAGAAGGGTAAATTGTTTCCCCAAGGTTTGTGGGTCCTTATACGGTGTTAAGCAGGATTGGTAAAATGGCCTATGAGTTGGAGTTTCCCATTGATATGCATCTGATTCATCCGGTCTTCGATGAATCTATGTTGAGAAATTGTGTGGGTTACCTTAATGTTATTGTAGTTTTGGATGTTTTGTCTACTGTAGAAGACAATTTGACTTATGAGGACTTTCTGGTAGAAATTTTGGATGGACAATTAAAGAGGTTAAGAAATAAGGATGTAGCTTCCTTCAATTTTCTTTGGAGAAATCAACACGTTGAAAGTCCCAGATAGGAAGCCGAGGCAGACATGCAAAAGTGATATCCATATCTCTTCTGCTCTACTCTTGCCTTTGGTACTAATATAAGTCCTATTATATGATTTCAAGTCTTATGTTTTAGACCTTATGTCATTTGTGTGCATTTATATTTATGTTGACAAGTTTATGTTTATTTTGACACTTATCTTGAGATTTTTGAAAATTGTGTTTAAATGCATTATTACATTCTTGTTGGGCTGATTTCTTCATGATTACTTCTCTTATATATATTTCTTTGACATTCGCGGATGAATGTTCCCAAGGGGGAGATATTGAAACACCCCAAAAAGTGCCCAAAACTATGCCTCAAAAATGTCCATGATCGTAATTTCTATATATCTCAAAATTTGTGCATGATATCAAAAATTTGACTTCATATTCATGATTAGGGGGTACAATTGAGTGGAGAATGGGTATAACCCTAATTTTAGACATCCATAGCAAAATTTTATTTTACAAAATCTTTAAATTGGTCTATGTAGAATTGATATATGCAGTCTGGATTGAAAGGAAGAGGAGAATGTTTGATAATAAGGGCAAAGGAAGTGAAGAATGAGCAAGGGAAATTGCATTTATATGTAGTGTCTGTGAAATTGGGAGGAAGTTACAATAACTAGTGTTCTAAATGTAGGAGATAGTGAGGTCGTTAAGTAGTTGGTAAATCTGAGTCTCTTTTATTTGAGATAACAATTGACATAAATTGCTATAGAATTGTACTGCTCATTTTGGTGGTTAACAAAATTATTAGTTACCAAAAAGAAATTGCAGTAAGTAAAATGCTCATGATTTATTGAGAGTATATCAGTAATATTATATATAACATAATGAGGAAGTATCTGATAATTGAGGATAATAATTGTGGACCTCCTTAATTTTATTTCCAACTTCATCCTCTTTAGTTAAAATTTTTTATTGTTTTACTATTTATTATTTAAATAATTTAAAACAAAAATCTTAAGCTTTGCAACTTAAAAGATTTTACGTACTTATTTTCGTAGGGGTCATCTGGTTGGCAACATGTTATTCCAGGATAATTATATGAGGATTTACTTTGATTTAGATTGCCAAACATAACAATCTAACATGGAATTCTATCAAGAATTCAAGATCGAAGAACTATATAATTTTTATATAAATCTACTTAACAAATTAGTTCAGTCAAGATAACATACCAGAATCGGCCATGAGATCTTGATTGATTACTTAACCAGAAGTCTTTTTCTTGTTCTTGACAAGATATTAGTTTTTCTCTCTCTTTACATTATAATGATTTCTTTTAGAATGACTATTGACGGAAAGTGTAGTAATCTTTAGTACTTATAGGCAGAGAGAGGACTAGTTACTTTAGTCCCACCTTTCTATTATCATAGATAGGGAAAATTATAACCATAATATAAATCGTCATAACTTCCCACTAACATGCCTGTAACTCCCCATTATCACCGCATAACTTCCCACTAATATACCCACAACTTCCCACTAACATAGGTAGTGGGTGGTGGTGGGAAGTTAGAATAAGGGTGGTGGAAAGTTATAGTAACTTCCAGCAATCATAATGGATGGTGGTGGGAAGTTACAGTAACTTCTAACAACATGAGTAGTTCGCGGTTTAATAACTACTCCAAATATTTTCCATTTGAATTTAGTTAGTAATTAAATATTAAACTAAGATGAATATTAAGTTGAGGCATAAAATTAACATATGTGGGCCATAAAAACTATATTCTCCCACTTGGCAAACGTAACATCAATAACTTAATGATTTAATAAATATTTCAATTACTATATGTACATTACTAAATTTAACATCATTTATTATTTTGAATAAGTCAACTAATACGAGCCATGGCAGTCATATATCCCTTCTTTGACATAATTTCTTCCATGTACCATAATATTAGTATATTACTCAGCATAACCTTTAAATCCATAATTGTCCAATGATAATGTTTAGAATATCTTTATCAAAACTAAAACCTATAAACATCATTCTCAACATAATATATACAAGAGAAAACATGTAATAACAATAGAAACATATATAGATGTGCACAACGCGTCAATTCCATAAACATAATAAAATCTTTACAAAAAGTCATTCATTTCTATCCATAAGACCCATTCTTTCAACATTTAAACAAATGTTTTAGGTGGTAATCCTTTTATTTCAAGGTCAATAATCATAAGTTTGGTGGTTATATGTACAATTGATACTTTATGTTTCTAAACTTCTTCCTTAACTGAAAAGTATTTCAATTCCATATGCTTAACAACTTTTGAATAATTATCATTTTAGAAAAGAAGACTGTCGCAGTATTGTCACAGTAAAGTTTCAGCAGCTTGGAAATACTGTCAACTAGCCAAATCCTGAAATAAAGTTATGTAGCTAATTAGCCTGAATAGTGACCTCAATGCATTCCACAAACTCAACTTCCACAGTAGATGCAAATATAACAAACTGCTTCGTGATCTTCCATGAAATTGCTCCTCCAACTAATAAGAATAAATATCCAAATGTGGATTTTCTTGTATCCACACAACCAACATAATTTGAATCTAAAAATCCAACCACATTAAGATGATCAGATCTTCTGTAAGTAAGCATATGATCTTTTGTTCCTTGCAAGTATTGTAATACTTTCGTTGCAGTCTTTCAGTGATCCTTTCTTGGATTACTTTAATAATGCCCCATCATCCCAGCAGCAAAACTTATGTTTGGTCTTGTACATGTCTGGGCATACATTAGGCTCCTAATGACTAATGCATAAGGATTATCATTCATTTTCTTACATTTGAACTCATTCTTTGGACATTGATTGAGACTAACTTAATCTCATTTATGAGTTGGAACAGGACTAGATGAGCATTTTTCCATTCTAAATCTCTCTAACGTTTTATGAGTATAGGTTTCTGAGACAATCCCAACAACCCTTATGCTCTGTTCTAAAATATTTTTATCCCAATCACATAGGATGCCTCTCCCATATCTTTTATTTTAAAATTGACAGAAAGATATTTCTTAGTATTGTGCAACACACAAAGATCATTAATAGCAACCAAGATGTCATCAACATACAAAACTCACATCATAAACTTACTTCCACTAATCTGTAGATATATACATTTATCAGTGGTGTTTTCCTTAAATCCAAAGGTGAAAATAGTTTGATTAAACTTAAGACACCATTGTCGAGAAGACTATTTAAGTCTACATATTGACTTCTTAAGTTTACACACTATGTGTTCCTTTCCTTTGAGAGGAAACACCTCAGGTTGATTCATATCAACTTCTTAATCCAAATTCCCATTCAGAAAGGTTGTTTTTACATCCATTTGATGTAGCTCTAAGTCATAATAAGCTACTAAAGCCATTATATTTCTGAGTGCATCTTTTCTAGAGACGGATGACAAGATATCCCTATAATCAATGCTATCTTTCTGAGTGAAACTTTTGACAACAATTCTTGCCTTGTCACGTTCAATATTGGTAGCTAAGTTTTGTTTACTAAAAAAAGGAAAAAAATCATTGGCTTATCAAATTAGTGAGAGGAGAGGAGAGACCATTTTCATAAGAGAGGGAGGAGCAAGTGATAGATTGGAAAAAAATAGGTAGGCCTTCTGAGTGGTCATTTAGGACCTAATCATATAATGGTGCTCTACTTTTGGGCATAGATTTATATCACCAATTCTTTTCTATTGCGCCTTCAATCTTTATTTCTACTAATATGTCATGTGTTTCTATTTATGGTTCTTATGGAGTTACATTGCAACAAATCTTTTTTTTTTTTTTGCAACATTGCCTCTATGATCTTAGGAGCATTGGCCGCCATGGTTCAAACAAAATTAAAAAGTTCAATTGGACATGTAAGTTATATTCATAATGGTTTCTCATGTGGAACCATAAAAGGAATTCAATCACTACTAATTGGTATCTTTATTTATGAATTAATGACGATGGATGTATTCGCCATAATTTTAGCATTACGCCAAACCCGTGTCAACTATATAGAGGATTTCGGCTCTCTTGCCAAAATGAATCCTATTTTGGCTATTACCTTCTCTATTAATATGTCCTTATACGCAGCAATACCCCTATTAGATGGAATTTACATCAAAATCCATTTGTTCTTCGCTACTTTGGGTTTTGGGGCTTACTTCTTAGCCCTAGTGGGAGTAGTGACTAGCATTATAGCTCATTCGATGGCCGAAAGATTACCATGATTAAGTATGTTTTGGGGATTCAAGGTAGTTCTCCATGTGCCAGACACATAGATTACCGAATTAGTAGCGATACCCATGTCATGGTAGGTTGCTTAATTTGCACTTGCGCTAAGGATCTAATCAGAGTTAAACTTTGATTTGAGAGAAAAAACCTTTCCCTTATTAGTCGAAGTACAAGTTTACTCTTTTTTGTTTAGTAAAGGTAGATTAAGTCAAAAAATCTTTTTTTTAATAGTCTTAACACATCCTTGTTGAGAGTCGCTCTGCGAAATGTCTAGTAGTCTATGACATGGTTTTTGAATCCTAAGTCTTAGTGGCTTCTTGGTTTTCCTCGCTCTCAGGTTATCCCTTTTACTTGACTAAGTAGTATTCCACTCGTGCAGTGGGTGTATGGGCCAGCCTATGATGCGGCCAGCTAATGAAACTCAAGGAGATAGAACTAAAAAGGTTTAGGCCCTTTCTCTTTTTCAAGGGGACTAGAGAGAATGCAACTACTGAGACAACAATGTCTCAAAGATCCATTTACACCCAACATTTTTGCAACCTTCAGATAATTCAACAAGGTCCCAAAAATCATTATATTCCATAGACTTCAACTCATCTTTTATGGCTTCTATCAATTTATAAGAATTTTCACTTTCAATGGCTTATGAAAATAAGACTGGGTCATTATCAATTCGCAAGTCAATTTCTGACTAGTGTACATATACCATATAATCACCAGAAAGCATATCTCTTTTGTCTTTATGATCTCTTTGATGCTACTTTTTATTGTTTATCTACTGCCTATTCATTAATTATGGCTTCATTATGATCAGTAGGAGCATAAATTTGTTATTTTTGTTGACTATTAGATTGTACAACAACTTCAGGAACAACAACTTTAGAAGAAGCACGTATAAGGTAGACAAATTAGAATGTCAACGTGTAAGGTTAACTTAACCATTCTCGATGAACCTAGCATTTCTAGTTTCAACAATTCTAATATTGTGATTAGGACAGTAAAATCTATCCCTTTGATTTTTCTGGATAACCAATAAAGAAACCACTGATTTTTCCTGAATACAGTTTATGTTATTGTCGATTATAAACTCTAATTTCTGTCGGGCAACCCCAGACAGATAGGTGCCTCAAACTAAGTTTCCTTCCAATCCATATATCAAAAGGTGTCTTTGGAATTGCTTTACTAGGAACCTTATTAAGTAGTTAAAATGTAGTCTTTAAAGCATACATTCACAAAAAAAGAGTTAGATATGAATAACTCAACATACTCCTAACCATATCCATTAATGTACGATTACACTTTTTTGCCACACCATTTTGTTGTTATGTGCCTAGCATTGTGTATTGATCATATATGCCATGCTTTTTAAGGAATTTAGGAAATGAACCAGGGTGTTGTCCAGTTTCATCATATCTTCTATAAAACTCACCACCTTTATCTAATATAATTATTTTTACTTTTCTGTCTAGTTGTCTTTCAACCTCAGTAATAAATACCTATAAGAATTTAATTGCTTAAGATTTTTCATACAACAAATAGACATATCCATAACATGAAAAATCATAAATAAAGTTGATAAAACATCTTTTTTAATGAATGAAGTAATGTTAAAAGGATTACATATATCGGTATGTATAATTTCGAGAAGCGAGCTTCTTATGGATCTTTTCTTTGTATGTTTTGTTTGTTTTCCTTTAATACAATCCATATAAATGTTAAGGTCGCATAAGTTCTAGTCACATTTTCCTGTAGCTTCCAGGTGATGTCCTCCAAACTCTTCTGCAGTATACTACTTTCTTGACTACAATAAAACTGCTTACTGATCTTGTTTTGAGGTTTGAGTATATTGTTGATTATTGAATATTCTATGATTATTGCTGTTAAAACTCTTGCTTTTCACCGACATATCTTGCTTTTCTATTTCTATATATATTTCTTGTTTGGATCACAGTTATACTTGTATCTCTTGTTCCGATTACTGTTATATATTTGTATCTCTTGTTCCGATTACTATTATATATTTGTAGCTCTTGTTCCTATTACTGTTATATATATTGTTTTTGAGTTTCTTCCTATTGGTAGTTTTATCTTTTTTACTGTTTTCTTGTATACGCGCTAGATTATTTTGCAATTATACTTGTATTATTTTTACTGTCATCGAGGTCTTATGGTGATCTAGGGTTATGTCATCGCTCGGGGATAGAGGTTAGGGGTAGCGGTGGTAAGGGAGACACTGGGTTATTCAAGTTAAGGGTTGGATCATGGAATATAGGGAGTGCTTACAGGGAAATCCATAGATCTAGTGAAGTGTCTTAAGAGGAGATATATTAATATAACGTGTGTGTAGGAGACCCGATGGGTAGGCACCAAGGCTTGGGATGTGGATTGGTTTAAGCTGTGGTACTCGGGTGGTTCTAGGGATAGAAATAGTATAGGTATCTTAGTAGACGAGGTTTTGAGAGAGTATGTGGTTGAGGTTAGGAGGGTTAATGATAGGATGATGTTTATCAAGCTCGTGGTTGGTAGACTTGTGGTGAACATAGTTAGTGCTTATGCACCCTAAGTAGACCTAGATGAGAAAGTTAAAAGGCTCTTTTGGGAGGATCTGGATGAGGTTGTGCGAGGCATACCGGAGATGGAAAAAATTTTCATTGGGGGTGACTTTAATGAGCTTATTGGGGCAACTACTAGTAGGTTTGAAGGTGTTAATAGAGGCTTTGGTTTTGGGGAGAGGAATGGAAGTGGGACGTCTTTCTTAGATTTTGCCAAAGCCTTTGAGTTAGTGATTGCTAAGTCATGTTTCCCATAGAGATAAAACCACTTGATTACCTTCTGTAGTACGGTAGCTAAGACTCATATTGATTACTTACTTCTCCGAAAGAGCGATAGAAGCTTATGTAGGAATTGCAAGGTTATTTCGAATGAGAATGTTTTCACTCAACATAGGCTTTTAGTGATGGATATGGATATCAAGAGAGCAAATAAAAAGAAAGTTACGTATGCCCAACCTAGGATTAGATAGGGAGGCCTTACTCCTTCCCTTTCCCATGAGATGTAATAAAAGTTGAGAAACTTAGAGGTGTGTACTAGTGAAGGTAATGTGAATAGTACGTGCGACACGACTGCTGGTTACATAAGAAAGGTAGCTACCGAGGTTCTAGGGGTTTCGAGAGGGATATTTGGTGGACTTCAAGGTGATTGGTGGTGGAATGATGAAGATGAAAAGCAAAAGCTTAAGGTATCTATAAGACGGCCAAGTCAGAAGCAAAGATTGCGGTGACGAATGCTAAGCCTGCAGCATTTGAGTACCTTTATGAAGAGTTGAGTGATAAAGGCAAGGAAAAGATATTGTGTAGGCTCGCTAAAGTAAGAGAAAGGAAAGTTCGCGACTTGGACCAAGTGAAGTGCATCAAGGATGAGGAGGGAAAGGTATTAGTGGATGACACTTCTATTAAATTAAGGTGGCAAGCTTACTTCCATAAACTCTTATATAAAATAAGAGATAAGGATATTGAGCTGGGTGAGTTGGCAAACTCTAAAAACCATATTTATTTTGGGTATTGCAGGCGGCTCAGAGTTAATGAGGTAAGACAGGCTATTAGTAGGATGAAGAGGGGGAGGACAATCAGGCCCGATGAGATTTCAGTAGACTTCTGGAATAACATGGTCAAGGATGGCATTGAGTGGTTGACTAGATTATTCAATGCTATTATGAAGACTACAAAGATGCCTGATAAATAGAGGAGGAGTAAAATGGTTCAATTGTACAAGAATAAGGGAGATATTCAAAGCTGTAACAATTACAGGGGTATCAATTTGGTAAGCCACACTATGAAGGTTTGGGAGAGAGTAGTGGAGGTCAGGTTGCGAAGAGTAGTATCTATCTTGAAGAACCAGTTTGGATTCATGTTGGAGCAGTTGACTACTTAAGTAATTCATCTTGTTCCGAGGTTGGTAGAGAAATATAGGGAAGGAAAGAAGGATCTTCATATGGTATTCATTGATCTCAAGAAGGCATATGACAAAGTTCCAAGGGATGTCTTATGGAGGTATCTAGAGGTGAAAGGTGTCCCAATGACATATATCAGGGAAATTAAGGACATGTACAATAAATCCAAAACTTGGGTAAGAACGGTGGGAGGGGACTTAGAGTATTTTCCAATTGAGATGGGACTCCACCAAGGATCTATGTTGAGCCCTTTCTTGTTTGCCTTGGTGATGGATGAGCTGACGCGATATATCTAGGAGGAGGTACCATGGTGTATGTTTTTTGAAGATGACATAGTATTGATCGATGAGACTCGGACTAAAGTTAATGATAGGTTGGAGGCCCGGAGACATTCCTTGAAGTCCAAATGATTCAAATTGAGCAAAACCAAAACTGAATACCTAAAGTACAAATTCAGTGTTGAGAGGGATGAGACAAACCCTTATGTGAGGCTTGCCACTTAACCTATCCCCAAGAGAGAAAACTTTAAGTATTTGGGGACAATCATCAAGAGTAGTGGGGATATCGATGCTGATGTCACACACAGTAATTGGGTAGCTTGGACTAAATGAAAGCTTGCCTCTAGAGTATTGTGTGACAAGAACATACCACCTAAACTCAAAAGTAAGTTTTATAGAATGGTGGTTAGACCATCATTGTTGTATGGAGTGAAGTGTTGGCCAATTAAGAAGGCACATGTTTAGAAGATGCATGTTACAGAGATAAGGATACTGAGATGGATGTGTGGTCACACCACGAGTGACAAGGTTCGGAATGAGATCATTCGAGAGAAGCTAGAGGTGGCCCTGATGGCCGAAAAGATAATGGAAGCAAGACTGCAATGGTTTGGACATGTGTAGGAAGGAGTACCGATGAACTTTTTAGGAGGTGCGAGAGGTTGGTTTTGGGAGATACTCGGAGGGGTAGAGGTAGATCAAAGAAGTATTGGGACGAGGTGATGAGACAAGATATGACAGAACTTGATCTTACTGAGAACATGACCTTAGATAGAAAAAAATGAAGGTCGTAAATTAGAGTAGCAGGCTAATGATAGAGTTAGGTGTTTTTTTGACATGTGTTCACTTTACCTATCATATTATATGTTAGTTTATCTTATTTAGATACTGTTATTATTAGTCATTCTTTTCTGTTCTCTTCCCTTCCTTTTGTCATATCTAGTTCTTCTTGCTTACAGGTTTTGTGATGAGGGTTCCCAGGAAATAGCCTTTCTACTTCTATGGTAGTGGTAAGGCCTGCGTACATTCTATCCTCCCTAGACCCCACTTGTGAAATTTTACTGGGTATGTTGTTATTGTTGTTGTTATAAGTGTTAAGGTCAGTCAAAATTCAAATCTTGAAAGTTTTCATTCTTAACTAATATTTCTAGTCTTTCTTTGGATATGTCAAGTAAACGTTTATACCAAAAGTAAGCAGATTGTTCATTCACCAAACTTCATTTGGTACCTATATGTCGATGCAAAGTTAATAGTGATTTAGCAAAACAAATTATCAAGATTCAGTTTGTGTAAGTTATCACAAAGAGTACCAGTACCAATGTGACAATTATGCTGAAACAAAGAAAAACATCAATTACCAAAATTATAAGAGTATCCAGTCTTATCTAAATTAGACAAGAAAATTAAACTTCTCGAAAGATAAGGTACATAACAAGTTTCTACCAAATCTAAGGGAGGTCTAGTATAGAGTATCAAATTGTCCCGACAGCTTTAAATGGAGCCTTCACTCCATTTTCCATATACACAAATCATTCATTCTGGTTTATGATTGGTTTTGTAAGGAATCCTTGTATCATATTAGAAATGAAACGCCCCAAAATGTACTTCAAAAATGCCCATAATCATAATTTTCAAATATCTCTAAATCCGTATGTGATATCAAAAATTCAACTTGATATTCTCGATTAGGAGGCAAGATTGAGTGAGAAATGGGTATAACCCAGATTTTAAAGGACCCATAGCAAAAATTAATATTCACTAATTTATAATTTCCACAAAGCATCTGAGCACTGGCCGCGACTCACCATGGGCGAAGATTAGTGTTAGTTGTTCCTTCACATTAGGTCTTCCTTGCAAACCAAAAGTGGACCAGTACAAGTTTTTCCACATTTTTCCTGTGTTGACCAAGGGCATTAGGGTCATAACCCTATGCCTACTTATGAGTGAAAACACTCATACTTAGCTATTTTTGAACTCTATATCACTCAAAACACTCACAAAAACCTCTCCAAGACTTAACCAAATATCTAGTTCAAATTTCAGGCATTTCAACCTTAACTTTGGAACTTAGGGATTCTCTTCAATCTCTAAGTTCTCTTCTAGCTCATCTCAAGAAAACCCAAGTTTGAGGTATGTGGGTTTCATCCATTCTATCCTTTCACCCATGAAGCCCAATCTTTCTTTTATACAAATTGTATATTTTCAAGTTGTATCATCTATAGATGTCTTTTATTATAGATTATGAGTATAAATTATGTTGGGGTTTTATGAAATATTGATTTATTATGCATGACTATCTATTGCAAGCTTATACCGTGAATTGATTTTATCTATTGAGACTATGCATGTTTTAAGCTACGAGACTATGATCTAATATGAGTTTTGATGACAAGGTACTCTACATGAGTGTTTTACTACATGTTGGTGGGTTGATTTGCTTTAAGATTAGTCATCTTATTTCACGCTCCAATTGCATGATTTTGAACTAGTATCATGAACTCATCTTGTGTTTAATAAAACATCAAGTCAAGAATTCTCAAGTTATTGATGATCTATTTCAGGTTTTACAAGTCTTATATGATGATTAAGGGCTTTCAAGTATGTATTGAATTGATGAAAGTTACCTATGATTTTACAATTTAAAAGTGAAGCCTGATTTCAAGATTTTACCTCTTGAGAACCATTCAAGTTAAAGCAAGGGTTCATGTATGATTATGATCTACTTTCATATTTCAAGTTAGGCTCACTAATAGAGGTCAAGAATGTTTCAAGAGCTACTCCAGTCATGTTTCATGTTTCTTACAAGTTATACAAGTTATGATTATTTCAAGTATTCTGTGGAATTAGACTTAGCACCGATTGAGTACTTTAGATGGGGGCTCAACCCAAGGATTCCTTATATAAAGTCTTTAGTCTCAAAACTATGTGCCAACATAGTATTATACTTTACCCTTGCTATACTAGTGGATCAATTTAGTGCACTATATCATGAAATCCTTTCCAATATGGGATGGGTTCCCATAAGGAGGGTTACTTCATACGAAATGGGATGGGATATCGCAAGGTGAAGTACTTTTTATCTTGGCAAGTAGGCCACCTTTTTACCAATGATGGGTAATCATTGGGATTCTAAGTTGTAGCTTGCTTGGTCTTAATTTTGTCGGCTAGGGTCTCTTCCCACACATGTATTACATTCTTTGCAAGTTGAATGATTTACAAGTATATTTTACTTCAAGCATTGACCGTGCATGCCATATTGAGATTTCACTTATCTATTGCTTATTATTATGCATATTGATTATATTAGTTTATGTCTTGTTGCATTGCATCCTACATACTTAGTACATTCAAATGTACTAAAGCATACTTTATGCCTACATGATATTACCATGTAGGGATCGTATCACCTTTTCATCATACTCCTCTATGTGGCTGGTATGATACTTCGAAGACAAGCTTTGGTGAGTCATCAAGTCCAAGGACACTATCTATGTTATTCTTGCTATGTTGAAACTTCTTTATGTTAAACACTTGTTACTATGAGTGTGATCCTGGAAAGTGTCTTAGCCCTTGCTCCATCCCATCTTAGAGGTATTATTGGAATGTTATGATGTACTTATGCTATGAGCTTGCCTCTTTATGCTTTTATGATCATCAAATAATTCCCATAGTCCCACTTCCCTTTTTCTATATCTCTTGTTATTGTTTATTTTGCTTCTGCGATCAAAGAAGTGTGATTGATATGCTAAGAGGCTTGTTTGGGGTCTCTACGGGTTCTTCATTTGCCATGTCACATCTTTTCCATAGGCTTGGTTGTGACAAACTTGGTATCAAAGTACTAAGTTGTTAATGGTGCTCGGAATTTAATACACTGCATCGATTAGAGTCTTATTCATGTTTGTGAAGTATGCTACAACTATGAATAGGAGGCTATGAGGCATTTTAAGAAATATTTCACTTGTTCATGGTTATATCATGCTTTATATGTAAGTGTAAGGCTTTTTCCCCTAACAAATTCTCTTTGTTATTCTTGATCATGTCGATTCCAAGAGGGATACTAAGTAAAGCCTATACACATGAGGATCAATTGGTCCCTCCCACTCCTCAAGCTCCTCAATGTGGAGGGGTAGCCCAAGATGAGTTCTAACATGCTATCACAATGTTGGCTCATGCTATGACCAATCAAATCAACTAACGGGCCCAAGCCCCTCATGCTTCCACTTTGGCTTCTAGGGTGAGGGATTTCACTAGAATGAACCCATTGAAGTTCCATTGATCCAAAATGGATAAGGATTGCCAAGAGTTTATAGATGAGGTTTACAAGGTGCTATCCATCATAGGGTCAATTCGGAGGAAAAGGTAGAGTTGGCAGCCTACCAACTCAAAGGGGTGGCTGAAATTTGGCTTACACAATGGAAATTGGAGAAGGGGAATGATGATGCTATCCCTTGGGAAGAGTTCAAAGATGCATTACTCAACTGGTTATTTCCTATTGACTAAGGAAGGCTAAGATGATGGAGTTTATGAACCTAAAGCAAAGTTCCATGAGTGTAAGAGAGTATGCCCTCAAGTTCAACCAACTCTCCAAGTATACTCCACAATTGGTTGTCGAGCCTAGATCAAGGATGAATAAATTGATGTTGGGAGTATCCAACTTGGTTAATGAGGAGTGTCATACTACCACGCTAGTAGGTGATATGGATTTGTCCCGCCTCATAACATATGCCGAACAATTAGAGGAGAAAAGCTTAGGAAAAGAAGAAGTGTGAGTCCACGATGGCTCGTTCGAAAGGTGGTTTCCAAAGTTCAAATGGTGGTTAGTTTCCACAAGGCCACAAATTCCAAGGCCAAGGTTCATCCAATGCTCCTACCAAGAGGTTTTCCAATGACCGAGTGACCAACCAAAGATTCTAAGGTGGTAAAGGAGGAATGGGAAATCCTAGATGCCCAAGGTGTGAAAAGAATCATAGTTGTCTATGTTTGAGGAATTCTAATGCTTGCTTTGGTTGTGATGAGATAGGTCACAAGGTTATTGAATTTTCTCATACTCAAAATGAAGGTAGACATGGTCGTCCACTAGGTCAAGCTGCAAATGTGGATCAAAAGGGAAGAGGAGTCCAACAAGGAGGTACACCAAGGCAAAATAAATTCTATAAGAGAGACAAGGGATGGATGAGGTACCTAATGTTAGCACCGGTATGTTAAATGTTTTTATTTTGATGTGCATGCATTGATAGACCAGGTTGCCACTCTTTATTTTATTACTCCTTTTGTTGCCAAGAAGCTTCATGCTTGTCCCGAATTGTTATGTGAATCTTGTGAAGTGTCGACCCCCATTGGTGAGTCCATTGTTGCTAAAAAAAGTCTATAGAAATTTTCCTGTGTTCATATTGTATAAAGTCATGCCTTGTGATTTTATTAAGTTAGATATGGTGGATTTGATGTCATTCTTGAGATGGATTTGTTGCATGCATATTATACTTCTATTGATTATAGAACCCATAGGGTTAAATTCCAATTCCCTAATGAGCCCATCGTTAAGTGGAAAATTCATGATGTGGTGGTCAAGAGTAGATTCATTTTTTGTCTTAAAGACCAAAAGTTGATTTCTAAGGGTTTTTTATATCATCTTGCGAGGGTTAGGGATATTGTGTCCAAAGTCCTTCCTATTGAGTCAGTTTCGGTGGTTAATGAATTTCTTGATGTCTTTCCCGATGAGCTTCCTGGTGTTTCTCCCGAAAAGGAAATACACTTTGTAATAGACCTCCTTCCCAATACTCTACCCATTTCCATTCCCACTTACCATATGGCCCCAGTGGAATTGAAGGAGTTAAAGGAGCAATTGTGGGATTTGTTGGAAAATTGTTTCATAAGACCTAGTAAGTCACTTGGGGTGCACCAGTGCTATTTGTCAAGAAAAAATATGGTTCTCTTAGAATGCGCATTGATTATTGGCAATGTAATAGTGTCACCATAAAGAAACAAGTACCCTCTACCAAGGATTGATAACCTTTTTTATCAACTTCAAGGGGCTCATCACTTTTCTAAGATTGGTCTTTGGTCCGGGTATCACTAAGTGAAGGTGAGGGAGTCTGACATTTCAAGATAGTTTTCCAGACTAGGTGTGGGTATTTTGAGTTTGTGATTATGTCTTTTGGGTTGATTAATGCACCAGCTATATTTATGGATCTCATGATAGGGTCTTTAAACCCTACCATAACATGTTTGTGGTGGTCTTTATTGATGATATCTTGATTTATTCCCATAGCGAGATGCAATGCATGGATGAAATTGTAATGTCATCAAAATTAAACACAAAATATAAACATATATAGAATAAAGGATACATAAGCAAGATCAAACATGCATAAGGAATACGGCTCAAGATCAATATGAGACAATGCATAAGCAAGCGCATAAAGTGAAGACATAACATAAGATTATAAGCTTGTAGGAATGAACCAATACTGACATATAAGAACATATGAGCCACTACATAGAATATAACATAACACCATATGTTGGCATGGTGAGACCACTTACCGGGTGGAGGTCTATCAACCTTAGCATGCATCATTATAACATAAATGGCCTACATAGATCCACTAGCCTAGCCTATTAGGGCTCCTATGGTGGCACATAGTTAGAGTGACAAAGGGTTACTTCTAAGGTTCCCTTACCGACCCTCACCACAAGGTCACATTTGGTGCTAAGTCATATCGCAGAATCTTTAAAGTTCAACTTGGAATCATAAGTAGCTATCATAAAAGTAGCGGGAACTTAAGAACTACCAAGTGAGAATTATCCTTTCATCTTGGGGACCTTTATTAAATATCTTTTAGGGCATTTAATATCAAACTCATCTCATTGGTTAACTTTGAAACTCTTAATTAATGGCCTAATCATAATCATAAGTTATAGAAAGCTTTACTTGAAAACTAGGTAGGCTTACTTTTATCATGGAACAATCATAAATCACATAAGTCAAAGGAAATTACTTTTAAAAGGAACACTGATATCACCCAACCTTGATCATATTGAAAATCATCATGGAATCAACATTATATTTCAAATATGCATATATTTACTTAGCAAAATAGTTGCTAAACTTCATAAATATTGTATCATAATAAAAATATTACGAAATCATCATAAGTATGCATATTAACTTGAGGAACTTAGTGAAAAGGTAAAATACTTAATAGGGAAATTTATAGGTGAAAGGCTACCTATAAATCAACTCACGTACCTGTGAAGAATTGGTGGAAAACAAACTTGTAGGATTGAGGAAGAATCTTGGAAGCATAGCCTTGCCCTAGCTTATTCTTAAGAGCCCCTTTTTGCCCTAGAAATTTTAAGAGTAAAGAATGGGATAATGAATGAAGGAATTAGGGATTAAGGGTAGTTATAGGGTCGCTTTCTCATCCTCCAAAGAATATAGTATAGGAATAGAAAGGACAAAAATGACAAAACTGCCCTAACTAAAACTGCTGAAGTCAACTTACGAGACCCCAATTACGGGCAGTAAGTTAATCCATGGGTCGTAAGTCCCGTCGTCTGATGACATATCTGAAAAACCTAAAAACTAACTTTGTTGAATTGAAAACCACAAAGCATCAGAACAGGTCGTGAAACTTGTTACAGGTCCTGGTTGGACTTGTAGAGTCCTTCCAGACTTAACCATTTCTCTGCACTTCCTTGGCCTTACCCACAAAGGGTTTCCACGAGTCGTAAACAATTCAATAGGCTATTTGATAACTCGTATACCACTTACCTAAAAACTCAAATTAACTTAATGTTTGGGCTCCCACTTACGAAATGAGCTACGAGCCGTAAGGTATCCTATGGGTCGTCACTTGGTTTGTGGGTCACCCCACACTTAGAAACGTTTTCCCCTTCCTAAAGTCAAATGTTTAATAATTAACCTATAGGTCATAAGTTGTCCCACACACCAAACTCAAGGCTATTTTCACGCCAACTTTTTTGTACTTAGGTCTCTTAAATTAGGGGTCGTTACAAGAAGAGAAACCTGAAAGAATTTCTTTTCAAGTGCCCTATATCCTCTTGAATATAGGTGTGTATGTCTACACATCAATCTATGATATTTTACTGACTCACGAGCCTAACGAACCTAGAGCTCTGATGCCAAGCTTGTCACAACCCAAAATTATTTTGCAACTAAAGAAAATAAAGTAAAGCGGGAACAATCATAACATAACATAGGAAATTCCAAAACATAGAGTCATGAGTACAAGAGCATCAAAGTGGTATGACAGAGTAATACAACTATCTCAAATAGATTACAAAGATGACAATATATAATGTTATGTCAGAATAGAAACAATAAAAGAATTCTCAAAGATCCACGGTGACTAGAAGTCTGAGCCTCGCCACAAAGATCTAGATAATTGTAGAAATCTCTCCTAGCATGAATCAACTACCTTGTATGGTCATTGTGCTTGATCTGCAAGGAGGAAGCAAAGTAGGGGTGAGTACACCGAAATGCACCTGGTAGTTTCAACTAACTGGGTAAGAAAAATTGAACAAGTATATAATTACTAAGAGTCTCTACCACTTACAACCAAAGGTTAGTATGCAATATAAATATAGAAAAAAGTAATAAAAGATGAATTCAATCAATAATGCAATGCAATGCAATACGTGAAACCAATGGAGTCGCAGGAAATGTATGAGGTGGAATCAAGGCAATCGCAAGGCCAATGTATAAATCTATTAAGCCGAAACTACCAGTTAGAACCTAGGGGGCTTCGCAGGATATGTACTCAAATATCTCAAGGTGACACAGGCCATAAATAGAAGCATCTCAAGGAATTATGGGCCCCATAACAAAGTTTCTCAAGGCATTGCAGGTCATATAATAAAGTGTCTCAATATATCATAATATCACAAATGTTATGGATGCAATAAGATGTGTGCACGGTAATGCAATTAGCCTAGTATAAGATATATGCATACCAATATAACTAGTCATGTATGAGATATATGCATACTAATGCAACTAGTCAAGTATAAGAAATGTGCATACCAATGCAACCTTTCAAGTATGTACATAATAACAATATAAATGACAACTAATAAGTACAATAGCCATCACATCAAATGGGCTACACCATGTGTATCAACTAGTATCATAAGGCCATTATTATATCTTTATAACACCCCATATCTCATTTGTACAAGTTTTATGCAAATAAAACATGATATGGCTTGGTCAAATTAGCACCAATTTTTAAAAGTGGTTGAGTTTCTTATTAGAGGACTATATGTACGCCTAACATTTAAGATGAGTGAGTGTATATAAGTTTTATGCCAAATTAGGGAGGTAGAGGAATTAAATGGAGTGAGAGAATTGAGGTCTTGTAGGACTTAGGAAGCTAGCAGGTGGGTGACCTACTTGTTTAGCTTAAACTTGCTAGCTAGACGGAAACGAGGCCCGATACCAAATTTGTCCAAGTCCAATAATGAATAAAGTTCAGGTTAAGGGTGTGACTTGAGTGCACATTCTAACATCATAAATGGATAATATTTACAGGCCAAGAAGAATAGGAAAAGGTCCCAAGTACATCACAACTTACTTAATGATTTGGGCCCAAACTAAGTCAGGAGAAAGGGGAAAAATGGGCAGTGAAGGCCCATAGATTATAGCCCAATAAGGCCCAATAAAAAGGGGAAAATGATACATTAGTAACTTGATAACATAAGTCCTAAAATTTAAAAGAAATTTGGCCAAAGAAACCCTTTAAAATTGGTTACAAGCAGCACCTTTAAGTCATTCTTAGACTTGGAAAATTTTAGCTTTTACAAGGGTTATTTGTTATTCTTTCTTGACTTTGAAAGCAGCCATAAGGAGAATTTTATGGTTCTTGGAGAAGCCCTACACCTTGAGGGTAAATTTAAATAAGAATACTTATAATACAAGAGACTGGGCTGGTTATGTTTATCCTGAAATTTTTGGACAACATGTGTTCCAAAGGTTGTTTTACGCATTTCTTGTTTAATTGGAAACTTTTCTCTTCTTGGTTGGTTGGATTATTATTTAAGGTTTGTGTTTTAATAATTTTCAGTTGTTTAATGATGTATCAAGGTCACTGTGCTATTTTGTTCTACGTAAACAATCGAGTGTTAGTGTGTTATCCTAGGTGCGATATTTGTAGAAATTGTGGGTTGATTAATTGAGGACTATTCCATCACATACTCCACCCATTTTTGGGAAATGTTTTTGGGTTGTATTAGGACTGTGTTTTATGCATAAATGTAGTGGGACTAGTTTGGTTGAAGTTGATACAGGTTTGGAGTGGTTAACGTCAAAATGTAGTGCGGGGATGCAATGTTATGCTGCCTACTTGTATGTTGTGTGTAATTGTTATGTGTTGTGCTTTGTGGGCTGTTGTGAGACTGTTATGGCACTAAAATGGGTAGAACATGATATTTATATGATAATGTGTATTATAAAATATGATTAGAGGTGGAAAGGTTGAAAGAATATGCGCAAGTTGATAACTACACGCTTGCTGCCCATATGTTGTTTTTCTTATACAATTGGGCTGCCAAAATGTGTTTATTAGCTGTTGATACTAGTTTTATCACCTACTATATTGTATATAAGTATTTGGAGGAAAAGGAGGTTACTTTGAGCTAATAACAAGGTCATACAATGAGGTATGTAAGGCTGCCTATTTTCGTATTACATTGGCGTGAAATCTAGATCCTTCCTTGGCACATAAAGGCACTTACTAACTCCGACACACCTATTAACCATGTCTCCACTCTTTCGCATGTTCATATTCTCCCATACATAGTCACCTTCATGTCTGTATACACACATGGATACCAAGTTACATGGATTCTTTATGCGAAACAAAGTTCACGAGTTGTTTCATCTCATATGCATTTCGTTATTTGTCTAACGTACTCTTTTCATTGTCGTATTGTCTTTTATGATTATTTACATCTCACATGCTATATCTACAATCCTATAACTCAAATAATATGACCATCAAAAGAATCATCTCAGAGGTAAATAAAAGATAAAGTATATTGTTTATGGATGGGTGGTAACCCAAGCGGCGAAAGAATCACCTAGTCAGGGTCGATCCTATTATGGGGGGTTAGCCCTAGGGGTGGAAGGAAAATCCTAGAAGGGGCCGATCTCGATATAGATTTACCACTGATCAACTGGTCATTTGAACCACATGTTGTGCACAGATTATATAGTAAAGGTGAAGTAATAAAAAGAATATAAAGTACATGTTTCCACAATATAACTAAAGGTGGTCTTTTATGCTTACACCAGTGCATAGTTTCATTTGAGTTGTTACTTCATATACAGTATTTCCTGCCTTACATATTAAGTACATTATCTTGTATTGACGTTCCTGATAGGGGACCTACATTTCATGTTGCAGGTATAGGTGCTAGTATCTCTCCCCAGTAGGAGTACAAGATATCTAGGCGTTGTTACCAAGTTCCAGGTTACTTCGGAGCTTTGCATGTCTAGAGCTTATATTTTTGTAATGTATAGTTGGTCGATGCAGGGCTTGTCCCGACCCTTATTAGATACTTTTCCTTATGTAGAGGCTTTGTATACTATGAAAAATAAAATGTGGTCATGTGTCGTACTTTAGACAACATGGCCCCAACGGCCTAGTCATATGCATTTCTTTTGGCTTGTTAGTACTGTTTGCTTTCTTGAGAGCATGTTTAATGTAAAAATCCCTTATAATATGTACAGAAAGTGTATGGTTACAGGTTTGTTCTCTTGAGCCTTATCGGCAATGGTTGATAGTATGCCTTAATGGGACTTTGGGCGTGACAATCTCATATCATCATTATCGCATCAATAGTCGGGATGTCAATGAAATAGGTAAGTACCCAATAAGCTCATAAGTCCCAATTAATAACCAATTAATCACAATACTATCCAAAAGCTATCACAAGTCCCACATCATCATCATGATATCCAAAATTATATCAATTCCCATGATTTTATCTTTGTCTATCAATAGGATTGCCATTTACTCTACTTTCGGCATAATCAGTATAACATTACCATCAACTTCTATCTTATCATGATATTGGATTATAATTCAATATAACTCTTATAATTATCACGTGAACATGTCCAATTACTCAAATTCAATCCCAAAAAAGTTAGTTGAACCTACCTAGATGTCAAAACCACACTAGGACAAACTTTTAATCAACTCAAACTTCCAAATGATACTCAAATTTATCAACCACTATAAACATAGATATCATGCATCAAGAGGTTACTTTTGATACCCATATTGGCATGATTTAGGCTCAGGGGCAAATGGTCAAAATTAGGGAAAAAATGCAAAGTTCCTGAATCTAGGAATTGACTTTAAAATCCAATTCTACACGAAAAATAGAGTCTGCAATCCCACTAAAATTGAGTTCAAAATGAAGGTGAAATCATCATTTAAAGTTTTGAAATCAAAGACCAAAAATTCTCAATTTTAGTTATTCGAAATCATGAAATTCAAGACAAAATTAAGATAAAACTCATTGAAAATAAATAATATAGTGTTAGGATCACTTACCAAAAATAATCCTTTGAAAGTTCTCTCTCAAAATCGCCTCAAAAGCTTGACAAGTTTGAAAATGGAGTAAAAATAATAAGTCTGTAGTTTTAATAGCAGAACAATTAAAATATACTCCGCAAACGTGGATAGAGATCTGCAAAGAGGAGAAATGACTCAAGACCTCTGTGAATATAGATCCTATCGCACGAATGCGGAGAAGAAACAGGGGTCACCCATACAAATACTTCGTGAAGGCGATGACCATCCCACGAATGCGGAGAAGGGAAATTACACTAGCCCTCTACTAATATAGATCGAACCTCTGTGAACATGAAGTGTAATGATGCCTAAACCTCCACAAACGCATAGAACCAGGGTGATAAAATAGGAGAAATTATATGCCTCTTTCAAAATCAAGTCCCTACCTGTCAATATTTGGCACACACGAGCTACCTTGATGCCTAAGCACACCATCTCATCTTGGGAGAAAACCTCCACCTTCCCCTATTTCACCAATGCCTTCAACTCTAAAAAAAGTGGGTTCAAGTTCTAGTTTGGATTTGACCTCTTCAATCAACGAAAATTTGGAACCATCTAACAACCACCATACCTCAATTTTCAACTTCATTCAACCTAATCCTCAATTTAGCCAACCGATGGACTTCCCCTGCCAATCCTCTCTTACCACAATCAATCTAATAAATACTCTCCATCTACACCCTACTCAGAACGTTAACCACCACATTAGCCTTGCTTGATGATAATGCAGACTCATAGCTCCTTAAAGAGTTCTATCCACTTTCTTTACCTCAAATTGAGATTTCTTTGAATGAGCATGTATTGGAGACTCTTCTGATTGGTGAACATGTCTGCATGAACCGTATAAATATAATGATACCATATCTTCAAATAAAATTCCATGGTCGCTAGCTCAAGATCATGGGTAGGATAATTACGCTCTTTCACTTTTAGTTGCCTAGAAGAATAGGCAATAACCTTGCCATTTTGCATCAATACACACCTTAAACTAATTCTTTAAGAATCATAATACACTATAAGCCCTTCTAACCCTTTCAATAGAGCTAAGATAGGACCAAATATAAGTTTATCCTTCAAAGATTAGAAGTTCTTTTCACATTCACCGGTCATCAATTTTTTCAAAGGAGAAGAAGTAGAAGAGAATCCCTCAAGAAATCTCTGGTAGTACCCCGTCAAGATCCTAGGCCAAGTGCTTGCCACCTCTATCTTTTTAGGATCCACTTTAATCCCTTCCTCGATATTACATACCCTAGAAATGAAACTTTCTTCAACCAAAAGTCACATTTACCAAACTTAGCTAAAAACTCTCATTCCTCAAGGTTTGCTACACTACTCTCAAATATTTCACATGCACTTCCCACTCTGAGAGTATATCTAGATATCATCAATGAACACCACCACAAACATATCAAGGTAGGATTTAAACACCTCATTCATAAAATCCATAAATATCGCTGGTATTAATTAGGCCAAATGACATCACCACAAATTCAAAATGCCCATATCTAGTCTAAAAATTTATTATAGGAATATCACATTCCTTTAAACTCATTTGATGGTATACAGACCGAAGATCAATCTTAGAAAAATAACTAGCCCCTTGCAATTGATCAAATAGGTTATCTATCCTTGGTAAAGGATACTTATTTTTTATGGTGACCTTGTTGAGTTGTCGATAGTTGATGCATATACTATGTGAACCATCTTCTTTCTTACAAATAATACTGGTGCACCCTAAGGTGACTTACTAGGGCAAGTGAAACCCTTCTCCAATAAATCTTTCAATTGGTCCTTTAAATCCTTCCATTCTATTGGGGCCATACAGTAAGGAGGAATGAAAATAGATTGTGTATCGAGGAGAAGGTCTTTACCAAAATCTGGTTTCCTTTTCAGAGGAAAATCAGGGAGTTCATCAAAAAGACATCAAGAAACTCATTGACCAGTGAAACTGACTCAATTGGAGAGACTTTAGACTTGACATCCCTAACTCTTACAAGATGATAAATGCATTATTTAGAAATCAATTCTTGAGCTTTAAAACAAGAGATGATCCTAACCTTAACCATGAATCGTGAACTTTCCACTAAACAACAAATTTACTAGAAAATTAGAACCTAACTTTGTAGGGTTAATAATCAATAGAAGCATGATTGGCATGTAACCAATCCATCCCAAGAATAAGATCAAAATCTACCATGTCAAGCTCAAAAAAATTAGAAGGCAAGACTTTATGCAATATGGACAGAGGACAACCCCAATAGACTCTTTTAGCAACAATGGACTCACCAATGGGGATAGACACCTCAAAAGGTTCACATAACAATTTGGGACATGCATTAACCCTTTTAGCAACAAATAGGGTAATGAAAAAGAAAGTGGCACCGAGATCCAATAGAGTATACACATCAATATCATAAAACTTTACATACCGATAACAACATTGGGTGCCTCAAATACCTTTGCCTCCCTTGAAGAGCATAGAACTAGTTATGAATTGAAATACCTTAGTATTGACCACCTAATCTCCCTTGATCTCCACAAGCACCATGTCCTTGAGAATGACCATGTCTTACTTTATTTTAACCATAAGGACAATCAACAATATGGTAGCCTACCTTGCCATACCCATAGCAAGAATTTGTCAACATGATGCCTTCTATA
This sequence comes from Solanum sejunctum, assembly GCA_025642045.1. Classification (NCBI taxonomy): domain Eukaryota; kingdom Viridiplantae; phylum Streptophyta; class Magnoliopsida; order Solanales; family Solanaceae; genus Solanum; species Solanum sejunctum. The sequence goes on from JAOTQJ010125511.1 coordinate 30,083, forward strand.
CTTTGGGTACCTACAAAAAGCCGGCCCACCATCTCTACCTTGAGCCCTAGGGTTAGCCACCCTATTATTGAAAAACCTTTGATTTGGAACTTTTGTTGACCCTTGGCCTTGAAATTTGTGGCCTTATTAAAAATGACCACCTCTAGTACCTTGAAGCTCACCATCACAACGAACTCTTTTAGACTTCCTACTCTTCCTCTTTTTAAGCTTTTTCCCTTCAAGTTGCTTAGCATATGTCATGAGCCGAGACAAATCTATATCACCAACAAGCATAGTAGTGTGACATTCTTTTTTGACCAAGTCAGATATCCCCAACACAAAGTTGTTCATTCTTACCCTACAGTCGGCAACCAAGTGAGGAGCATATTTAGAGAGCTTGTTGAATTTGAGGGAATACTCCTTCACACTCATGAAGCCTTGTTTGAGATTCATGAACTCTATCATCTTTGCCTCCCTTAGTTAAATAGGAAAGAAACAGTTGAAGAAGGTGAATAGGCTTATCATTCCCCCTCTCCATCTTCGATTCAGCAAACCAAATTTCAGCAAGGCCTTTAAGTTGATAGGCCAAAAGTTCCGCTTTCTCCTCCTACCTCAACAATATATTAGAAATTACTTTGTACACTTCATCAATGAATTCTTAGTGGTCTTCATCTACCTTGGTGCCATGATAGCTTGAAGGGTTCATCCTTGTGAATTCTCTAATTCTTGAGGCCAGAATAGGAGCCTAAGAGCTTGGACACCTAAGTTGGCTATGATCGTTGACAACAAAGTAACCATATTCTAATACTCGGCATGAAAGACACATTCTTATCCTTGGGAAGCCTGTAGGGTTGGATCACCTTTGTGAGTGGAGGCTTTTTGCGTTGTTCTTCTTGGTGGCATGACCTAGAAGAACAAAATCCCACCCATTAGAGAGGAAATATTAAATTAATTCCTAAAGCATGAAATATATTAGGAACAAGTGAATCATTTCCTATAATATATCATAACCTCCTATTCATAGTTGTGTTGCGCTTCAAAACCATGAACAAGACTCTACTCAACATAGTGCATGGGATTTTCTAAGGAACATTTACAAACCTAGTATTCTAATACCAAGCTTGTCATGACCCAAGCCTAGGGCCTAGGTGAGATACAAAGAATGGGAACTCAAAATAATCCAAACCAAGACTCTAAATATAAGTATCACGTCCTTGGTTGTCGAAACATATAACAAACATCAAATAATTAAGTCTAAGAGAAGAGGGGCTTTGAACTCAAACTATGGATATGTAAAGGGAATAGGAATTTTCACCATCAAATAGCAAGAAAAGACTAAGGAAAGGGTAAGTATGACTGACGCTATGAGTAAATTAGTGACTTAGGGCTTCCGACTCATACCGTCAATATTCAAAAATACATAAAAGAAATAGGGACTAAAGGAAGTCATCTATTACTACATAAACATCATAAGAGTTAAGATCATCAAATATATCCAACAACACTTTTAACGTGAGTAGAATGGGAGCCAAGATATCTCTTGGGCTCACCCACAAAAATAAATGTCCAATAGTAAATAAGTCTTTAACATAGCATGAAAGAAAGAGGTTGTTGTCTCCGAAATGGAGGGCTCACAAATAGGAATCTTCAAGCAAGTCTACTAGCCACTTGGGAGAGGGTGAATAAGAGCTCTAGACCCTACATTGTTAGATCATGTAGGCAAAAAGTATGCATTAGTACTTGGAATATACTAAGTTTGCAGGATACAATGCAACAAAAGGACATAAGCAATAATTGACAAGATACATCATCATACACAATCGATATAAACTCAATATGATGTGTATGATCAATGTCTTAGTCAAAACATGCATAAAAGATAGTCAAAATCTCATTCATGATATAACATATATGGAAGGATACCTTGATCGACATATAAGACTATGCGAGCTAGTACATGAAATCACTATATGCCTCTACCTTGGATAAGGATAGGTCTAGTTGACAAGGTAAATCATACCCCACCATGGTGGGTAACTTAACCGAGTTAAGTTCGCTACTAAAATACTATTTAGGTAAATATTACAAATCTATGGTAGGCCATCATTATGAGACAAGACTTTATATAAGGACCCCTTGGGTCAATCCCCCACCTTAAGCCTCATTCGATATTATGTCTAGTCCCACGAAATACATAACATAAGAATAAGTGTAATCATGACTTGAATAACTTGTAAAAAAATGTCAATACAGTAAGACTAGCTCATTCAAAAACTTAACCCCTTCAAGTGAGCATTTGCCTTGCACATGAGGGTAGAACATATCATAAAGGGCTCAAAATCTTGCTTAAAAATTGTAGGAACTTTTCATGAGTTCAATACATGTGTAGGAGCCGATATCTTATCATAAAATACTTGTCTTGCATAATTGATAATAAATCTTTCATCAACATATGAGACTTCATCAAGTAAACTTAGTCAAACATGGTGGGTGTATGCAATTAAACTCGAAATCATGCAATTTAAGAGTACAGGAAATGAGTAGAGTAATATACAGTCATTTAGCAGCCATTAAAATCAATATACCATCATAGTAGTAAACCCCCAATTTGGTGTCATGAAATCCATTTAAAAACTCATAATATTTCATAGTTTTCCAAGATATCATAGCATGCATAGTATAAGCATCATAAGCCATTAATAATATCAAACCTCAATGGTTGCTCATGCCTAATCAAATCAATACTTGATCAAATGAAACTTAAATCATGTTCATAATGCATAATAGGAAGTACCCATAAAGTATTAAGCCTTGAAATTATGAAATTTATCAAAAAGGAGAGTTGGTCTTCATGGCTGGAAGAACCCATGAATGAAGACCCACAAACCTTAAACTTTGAAATTACTTGAAGGAAAATTGAGGAGACTTGAAGAATTCACTTGAACTCTTGAACTCCAATGAAAGCTCTAGAGAATCTTAGAAATGATTGAGGAATTTGGTGAGAATTTTGAGAGTGTTCTTGAGTCAATTAGGGCTAAAAAAGGTGGAACAATTAAGGAATTTTCTCTATAATGCTATTGCATTATGACCCATTTGCCATTACCTGATTAGGAGAAAGTTAAGAAAAAATTGTGGTGCGGTGCAACAAAAGGGCGATGCAGACTGGGTTCTGCACTAGTCATTTTCACGCAAAATTCATTTTTTTCCTATTTTGTCCTATGAATGAGTTTAGGTCACTTTTGTACTATGGCGGAACAAGTGGGCGATGTGGATTGGCACACGTTTTTGGCTTAGCCCCAAATCACTTGAAAAATTATTTTTTGATGTGGGTCACCTAAAAACTAAAGGCGACCCTTTTCCTATACAATTTTTGGCTCCTGAAAAAGAAATACGAAATTGAATTTGTCAAATAATGTATGGATTTTAAGATATTCAAGAAATGCACCATAAGGATATTCTGAGTATGGAGGGTGTTATAATTCTATCAAAGTGTCAGACAGTAATTTACCATAAGTCACTCCACCAACAAATTGATGGTTTAAAATGCATGAAAAACAAATAAATCACCTAATTCTAGTCGAGTGGCCTCTAAATGCTATAAAGCACCCCGCAGGGTATTGGAATTTTTTCTCGGGGCATTATGCATGGTTCTGTAAAAATTTATAAAATATTTGACCATAAGCCATACGACCAAAATGTCCTAGACTAACATACACAAAAACTGAGGAAAATACCCTAATTCCTGTTAATTGCCCTTAAATGTTAAAAAAATACCATGGAGATGCTATTACAATTATTTCTTGAGAATTATGGTTGTTTTGATAAAATTTTAACAAAACATTAATTGGAAGTCATACCATAAAACTTCATGTGCTAACACACGTGAAAACAATAAGAAAATCACCTATTTTTTATCAAGTGGCCCGTAAATACTAAAAAATATCCCGTGGATTTAGGGTCTATTAAAATTTTTTCCTAGTTAGTACAAATGATTCTATAAAGGTTTCGTAGAAAAATTGACCGAATATACTACCACAAAAAATATCCATGAGCTCACATACGAAAAATAGAGAGAATTATCTAATTCCTAATGAGGAGCCCTTAAATGCTAAAATATTTCACCAAAATCTGACCGAGGCTATTGGTATTGTTTCTCGGATCATTATGGGACTAAGAAGGGTTTAGAATTTTATTAGAGCGCTTTCTGCCTATCCTTTCCTTACTCTATGCCTCGACCCTCTTTTTAAAGATGAACTGCATCTCTAGGATAGCAAAAAAGAGTAAAAATTTGACTAGATGTCATACCATCAAAAAATTCAAGGAATAATGCATAAAAATAGAGAAATTCAGCTAATTCTTGTCGCGTGGCGCTTAAGTGGTGAAAAAGCACAGCATGTATTAAGCCAAAGCTATTGGAATACTTTCCTAGGTCACTATAGATGTTTCTATAAAGGTTCTATGGGAACACTAAGCAAAAATTATACCACCGAAAAAATTCATTGGATAACTATAATACCCCACATCTTACAATACTAGTACTATGCAAATAAAATGTGATATGGCTTTTCAAATTAGCGCCAATTTTTTTAAAAGTGCTTGAATCTCATATTAGAGGGCAACATGTATATCTAACGCTTAAGAGGGGCAAGTGTAAATAAGTTTTAAGTCAAATTGAGGAGATCGCGATCTTAAACAAGGTGAAAAAATGAGGTGCTTATAGGACTTAGGAAGCTAGTAGGTCAGTTACCTACATGCTTAGCTAAACTATGCTAGCTAAATAGAGACGAGACCCGATGCCAAATCTGTCCAAGTCCAATAATGAATAAAGTTCATGCTAAGAGTCTAACTTTATCCCATATTTTATCATCGTAATAGGACACTATATACATCCCAGGATGAATAATAGAAGGGAGTAAGTACATGACAACCCACTTGAATAATTGGTCCCAAGCTAAGTGAAGAGAAATTAGGAAAATAGGCTGCCATGGCCCATCAAATTTGAGACCCATTTACGCCCAAGCATTAGGGCCAAGCTACTGTATCACTAGCTTATTAATATCTCTTAATATATGGTCAAAAGCTCAAGAGAAAGTCGGCCAAAGAGACCCCTTAAAAGGGCTCAAAAATAGTCCCTTAATTCATTTCACTTTGGAACAATTTTCAACTTTCCTAAAGACTTTCTTTTACTCTTTACTTCACTTCAAAACACAGCAAATAAAACCCTCTAGGGTTGTTGAAGGAAACATCTATCTTTAAGGCTAAGTTAAGTGAAAATATCTATGTATTTGGTAACTTTTCTCAAAAAAAACAAGAAATATATGCTAGTTATGCTTGTTAACAAAGGTCGGACAACATGTGTTTAGAAAGTTTTTGCATACTTGCATTTTTTTAATGACTTGTCTATGGTTGGTAAGCTAGATTATAAAGAGAAGTATATGTTCTTAACATGTTTTAAGTTATATATATTGATCTAAGGCTGTTACCGTGATTTTATTTCACTTAAAATCGAGTTTTATTATGCCATCTTAAGTGTGATTTTGATTGGCACTTGTGGGGTGATGGATGAAAGGCTATTGCCTTACGTCCTTCATGACTACTTTGGAATTGCTTTGGGACTGTTTTAAGGCTATTATTATTTATATATGTGTTGAGGATAATTTGGTTAAAGTCTAGATAGTTTTGACTTGTTGACGTTAAGATATAGGGAAATGGCGTAATGTTGTGCTACTTGATTGCATGTAATGGGGAGTTGGTGTGTGCTATGAATTATGGACTATTTCCACCATATTATGGATCTCAACTAGGCTATTTACACCGTGTATATAGAATAGATAGTAGACACATATGCTTAGGGGTGGAAAGGATGAAATAATGTCGTTCGGTCGATGCTTATGGGTTTTTGCCCGAAGTTTACTTTTAATTTAGATTGGACTGTCAAGACATGTTTAGAAGTTACTAATGCTTTTTCTACTACCCAAACTAATGTAGATCACAACTTGAGAGAAAAGGAGGTTATTTTGAGGTAATAATGAGGTCGTATAACGATGTATGTAAGGATACTAGATTTCATATTACTTGGCATGAAATCTAGACTTTTCCTTAGCACATAAAGCCACTTACCAACTTGGACACAACTATTAACCGTGTCTCCATTTGATATGTTCATATGCTCCCATACATAGTCACTTTCAAATCTTCATACACACGTGGATACCACGTCATATGGGTTCTGGTTGCCAAATTAAGTTCGCGAGTTATTTCATCTAATATGCATTTTTATTTGTGTAACGTACCCTTTTTATTGTCATATTGTTTTGCATGATTATTTACATGTCACATGCTTCATCTACAGTCCCACAGCTCTAATATTATGACCACCAAAAGAATCATCTCAAAGGTAATTAAAAAGTAAAGTATATTGCTTATTGATGGGTGGTAACCTGAGAGGTGTTATAATCACCTAGCCAGGGTCGATCTTATCACGAGGGGTATCCTAAGAGGTGAAAGGAAACGCCTAGCTATGGTCAATCCTAATATAAATTTACCACTAATCAATTGGTCATTTATATTACATGTTATGCATAGATTATATAGTAAAGGTAAATTAATAAAAAGAACATAAATTACATGATCCCACAGTCTAACTGAAGGTGGTCTCTTGTCCTTACACTAGTGCATAGTTTCATTTGAGTTGTTACTTCATATACAACATTTTATGCCTTAAATATTTAGTACATTATCTCGTACTGATGTCCCTTATGGGGGACCTGTATTTCATGCTGCAAGTATAGGTGCTAGAAGATCTCTCCAGTAGTAGTGTAGGATATTCAACTATTGTTACCAAGATCCAGGTTACTTCAGAGCTTTGTGTGTCTAGAGCTTATATTTTTGTATTGTATAGTTAGTCGAGGCGAGGCCTATCCCGATCCTGATCAGATACTTTCCCTTATCTAGAGGCTTTGTAGACTATGTAAATTAAAGTATGGTTATGTCTAATACTTTAGACACTGTGGTCCCAATGGCCTAGCCATATGCATTTCCTTTTGGCTTGTTACTACAGTTTACTTTCTTAAAGGCATGTTGAATGTATAAATCCCTTATAATTTGTATAGAAAGCACATGGATGTAGGTTGGCTCTTTTGAGCCTTATCGGCATCGGGTTGCAAGTCCGCCTTAACGGGACTTTGGGCATGACAAAAGTGGTATCAGAGCAGGTCATCCTAGCGAGTCTACAAAGTCGAGTCTATATAAAGTCTTGTTTATCGATGTGTTGTGCACCATATTTATAAGCAGTAGGATATGTAGCATTTAGGATTTGTTAGTTTCTTTTCCTTATTTATATCATGCCATAGAGCTAAGTTTAATAGGTAGATTGTGTCTAACCCCTAAATTGATTTGTACAGCAAGTATGCTAGAAAACAGGAAAACCAAAGGTAAAGGGAAGGAAGTAGAAGTAGTGGTTGGTATACCCAGTCAGGTGAGACAATGAAATGAGGCTCAAGATGAGCCTCTATCATAGACATCTCCAACTTCTCTAGCTCCTGATAAACCAGAAAGTAGTAAAATTCACCTAGAATCGCCTATCGATGCAACCGGGCAGGATCTGAGAAATGCAGTCCAACTATTGACTCATATAGTGGCAGGATCTGAGAAATGCAGTCCAAATACATGAAGGTCTAGTTATAGGTGCAGGTGGTGCAAATAGGACAGCTAGCACAAGGATACATGACTTCCTTAATTTGGACCCTCCATCCTTCACTACGTCAAATCCTAATAAAAATCCACAAGACTTTATTGATCAGATTCAATGCACTTTGGATTTTATGCATGTGAGTGGTACAAAAGTTGTTAAGTTAGCAACATATAGGTTGAAGGGTGTGGCTATATTGTGGTATGAAGCTTGGAAGCAATCTAAGGGTATAGATGCACCTCCAACTACCTGGAAGGAGTTCAAAGAGGCATTTCTTGACCATTACTTGCCATTAGAAATTCGAGAGGCCCATGTAGATCAGTTCTTGAACCTCTACCATGGGAATATGAGCGTGAGGGAGTATAGACTTCTATTTAATTCCTTGGCTAGTTATGCTACTAATGTATTTGCTACTATAGCAGATAGAGTTCATTGATATGTGGATAGTTTGGATACATATTTGGTCAGAGACTGTACCATTGCTTCCTTGAACAAAGACATAGATATAGCAAGAATGCAAGCTTTTGTACAGAAATTGGAGGATCAGAGGCAAAGGAGAAGGGCACAACAGTTAGAAAGGGCGTAGTCCAAGAGGGCCAGGTCTATAGGGAAGTTTACACCACTCCAAGGTGAACTTAGGCCTTAGTTTTTTGATAGACTTCCTAGGCCATCATCCTCCTACTCTGCAGCCAGTGCTCTATCACAACTTCAGCGATCTAGGAGAAATTAGTTTAGTCAAAGAAGTGAAGGGCAAGGCGCCCGGACAACAAGATATTTTGCAGGCTAGCAAATTACCCCTACGCAGCCTTGTAAATAGTGTGAAAGAAGTCATTCAAGTATATGTCATATTAGGACAGGTGCTTGTTATTAGTGTGGTGTACCAGGGCATATGATGAGAGATTGCCCGAGGAGACTTATGGGTGATATGGCACAACCTACTGGATCAACTGTTGCGTTATCATCATCTATTCCTCCAATAGTAGGGGTCAACAAGCACCTACAGGTTGTGGTAAAGATGTTAGAGGGTCAGCTAGCTCTAGCAGAGTCCAGAATCGCACTTATGCTCTGGGGAGTCGGCAAAATTTGAAAGCTTCACCCGATGTGGTCACAGGTACATTGTCCATCTTTTCACATAATGTATATACATTAATTGATCCTAGTTCTACACTATCATACATCACCCCATTAGTTGCTGGGAAGCTTACGAGAATACCCAAATTATTGAACAAACCATTTGAAGTGTCCACACCAACCAATGAATCTATTATAGCTAGAAGGGTTTATTATGATTGTGTAGTCATTGTTTGTGATTGTGACACATTAGCTGATATTATTGAGCTAGAAATGGTAGAATTTGATGTTATAAGAGGTATAGATCGATTATCTTTTTGCTATGCCATCATCGATTGTCGAACTAAGAGAGTGCACTTCCATTTTCCAAATGAGGAAGTTTTTAAATGGGAAGGCAATATTGGGGCACCAAAGAGTAATTTATCTCTTATTTAAAGGCCAAAAAGATATTATATAATGGGTATATATGTTATTTAGTAAGAAGGAGGGATATGGAGGCAAAATCACCAACGCTTCAATCAGTTCCAGTAGTGAATGAATTTGTTGATGTGTTCCCTAAAGAACTTCTACGATTACCTCTAGAACGAGAAGTAGATTTTGTAATTGGAAGTAGATTTTGGTATTGAGTTACTTCCAGGTACTCAATCTATTCCATCCCTCCATGTAGAATGGCCCCAAAAGAATTGTGTGAATTAAAAGAATAGTTAAAAGACTTATTAGAGAACGATTTTATAAGACCTAGTGTATCCCCTTGGGGTGCACCAGTGTTATTTGTATGCAGAAAGGATGGCACCTTAAGAATGTATATCGACTATCAACAATTGAATAGGGTGACAATAAAGAATAAATACCCCCTCCCCAAGATTGATGATTTATTTGATTAGTTACAGGGTGCCAAATGCTTTGTAAAAGTTAATTTGAGATTAGGTTATCACCAAGTCAGGGTGAGGGAGAAAGATATACCTAAGACTGCTTTCAGAACATGCTACGATCACTTTGAATTTCTTGTTATATCATTTACGCTAACAAATATACTTGTAGTTTTTATGGATCTGATGAATAGGATATTCAAGCCATTCTGGGATATGTTCGTGATAGTATTTATAGATGACATTTTGGTATATTCTAGATTAGAAGAGGACCACGCAAATCACTTACTACAAGTGTTACAGGTTCTTTATGATCAACAGTTGTATTCCAAATTTTTTAAATGTGAATTTTGGCTAAATTCAGTGGAATTCATAGGTCATCTTGTATCTAATGAGGGAATAAAGGTTGATTCAGAAAATATAGAGGCTGTGAAAGAATGGCCAAGGCCAACGACACCCATGGAAGGTTAGAGCTTCCTAGGGTTGGTAGGTTATTACAGAAGGTTTGTTGAAGATTTTTCTTCTATTTCTGCACCTCTAACAAAGTTGACATATAAGGTAACCAAGTTCCAATGCAATGATGCATGTGCAAGGAGCTTGCAAGAGCTGAAAAGTAAGCTAAGTTCTGCACCTATGCTAGTACTTCCAGAAGACATCGATAGATATGCAGGGTATTACGATGCTTCAGGACTTAGCTTAGGGTGTGTGCTGACATATCATGGTAGGTTTATTGCTTATGCATCTAGACAACTATGACCACATGCTAAAAACTACCCAAGTCATGATCTTGAGCTAGCAACGGTTGTATTTGCTTTGAAAATATAGCACCACTATTTGCATGGCGTTCACATTGACATATATACTGATCATAAGAGCCTATAATACATCATTAAGCAAAAAGACCTAAACTTAAGACAGCAGAGATGGCTAGAGCTAATAAAGGATTATGACATTGATATACTTTACCACCTAGGGAAGGCAAATGTGGTAGCCGATGCTCTGAGTCATAAGGCAATCATTAATATTGGTGATCAGGTCGTGGTAAGTTAAGGGGTGGCTAAGGATTTATGACAACTAGCTAATTTGGGAGTTTGCCTTTTTGAAACTTCAAAGGAAGGGGTTGTTGTGCATAATAGTGTGGAGTCTTTGTTGGTAATGAAGGTGAAAGAAAGACAACTTGAGGATCCTATTTTACAATGTCTTAAAGATAAGGTGAGTCTGGGTATGATAAAGGGCTTTAACCTTACACAAAATGGAGTACCTTATTGCTAAAACTGACTATGTGTGCTTGATATTAACGGACTAAGGAAGAGGATAATGGAAGAAGTCCATCATTCCAAATATTCCATCTTTCCAGAATCAACTAAGATGAGCCATGACTTAAAGGGAATGTTTTGGTGGGGAGGCATGACAGAAGTCCTTACAAAATTTGTGGCTCAACGACCAAATTGCCAACAAGCGAAAGTAGAACACTAAAAGCCAGGAGGTATATGCAAGGTATAGAGCTTCCAATAAAGAAGTGGGATATGATCAATATGGATTTTGTTATCGGGTTGCCTCATTTATTTTAGAAGTTTGAGTCCATATGGGTAATAGTTGACAGACTCATAAAGTTAGCACACTTCTTGCTAGTCATGAGTGATTATACAATTGAAGATTATGCCAAGCTATACCACAAAGAGATAGCCAAGCTTCATGAAGTCCCAATCTCCATTATATTTGATTGGGGATCTCAATTTACTGCAAAGTTTTGAAAGTACTTCCAAATGATTTTAGGGACACAAGTGAATTTGAGTACAACTTTCCATCCTCAAACAGACAGTCAAGCAGAATGCACCATTCAGACACTAAAAGATATGTTACGGGCTTGTGCATTAGACTTTAAAGGTAGTTGGGTGGACCATTTGCCACTTATTGAGTTTGCCTATAACAACAGCTACCACATGAGCATCAGGATGGCACCTAAAGAAGCTTTATATTGAAAGAAATGTAGGTCACGAATTGGATGGTTTGAAGTGGGTGAAACCACCTTTATTGGGCTACATTTAGTGCAATAAGCGATTGAAAAAGTTAGGGTAATACAACAACAGCTAGAAATAGCCCAAAGCTATCACAAATCATACACTAATGCTAGGAGGAGAGGACTAGAATTCTCAGTAGGGTATTGGGTATTTTTAAAGGTATCTCTAATGAAAGGGGTTATGAGATTTGGTTAAAAAAAAAAAAGAAAACTGAGCCCACGTTACATAGGGCCATATCAGATTATTAAGATATTCGGACAGGTTGCATATGAACTAGAACTACTCTAAGAGCTTTCAATGGTTCATCCAGTTTTTCATGTCTTAATCATTTGAAAATGCATAGGTAACACATCCTGTATTACTCCTATTGAACATGTGGAGGTTACAGAAGATTTCACATATAAAAAGTTACCTATTGTTATTCTAGATCGTCAAGTTAAGAAACTAAGAAATAGCATTAGTAAAAGTACTTTGGAGAAACTAGCAGAAGAGATATGATCGGAGCCGAGGAAGCGATGAAATGAAAATGCCTTTACTTATTTTAAGCTAAAGAGGAAGTCCAATATGCAGAATTGGGACACTAATAGGTAGGTGTGATTAAATAATTAGTGTATTGTCAAAAGTTTGTGTAAGTAAAGGTTTAACTTTGTTAAGCTATCCAATCATGCTAACATTCGAGGACAAATGTCCCAAGGGGGGATGTTACATACAACACATATTCCTCCCCAAAATTGCCTCAGGAACCGTCCGGAATGAGCTAGAATGCCCTGGAATTCTCTAGAATTCCTTAGAATTATTTGGAGCTTGCAAGAACACCCTGGAGGCTTCTAGAACACTCTAGGCTAGGCTAGAGTTATCTTAACTTGTAAATAT